>JBBPJO010000342.1:0-14724 GCA_038088815.1 Boletus nobilissimus | reverse complement strand
CTCCGACTCCCCTCCTGAAACATCCACCGTGTCTCAACCTCGTTCCTCCCCTCGACTCCCCAGACTTCACCTTCTACCTGACAGTCACCCATTCTATCTCGTCCTTCCGGATAGATTCTCCTCCCTGGAGTATATCGCGGCATACCAAGAACGTCAGAAGGCTCTCGCAGAGGTCAACCAGTCTCAAGGGTGGAACTCCGACGCTCTCCCCTCCATCTCTGAATTAGCTGCCATCCCCCAGGCCTCCATTGAATCCCCCATTCAAGAGGATCCTCCCCTTACTTTCCACGACCCTGACCCGGAACCGACCGGTGCAGAGACTTTCGACCCAGAACCGACTGAGGCGGAAGATATTGATATTGACCTGGCTCTAGAAGACGACGACATGGTATCTGAAATAAAGGCCGGCCTTCCCGAGGACTTTTCCGGGGAGGCAGAGAACGCCAACAGATGGCTCCTGACTATGGACGCCTACTTCACTATCAACGACAAGGTGTTCACGGATAAGACCAAATCCCTTACCTTCCTTAACAAGATCAGTAAGGGCTGTGGCAAGACCTTCGCTGAAGGATGGCTGATGAAATTGGGAAACGCCCATATCCCAAACGAACTCAAGACCTTCGACTGTATTAAACAGGCTTTCGAGACCGCCTTCTCTCCCTACGATGTAGCTGCCAAGGCTAGGATCGACCTCTCCAAACTCCACCAGACTGCCAGAAAAGACGCGGATGGAAACTGGAGCGATGGCTTCGCCAAATACGCTTCGGAATTCCAACTTCTTGCCAAGAAGTCCCTCATCTCTGACAAGCACGCTCTTGTGGAGTGGTTCATCCGAGGCCTCTCCCCTAAGCTTGCAACGATGATCCTGTCTTGCGAGAAGATCCCCAACAACTACAAGGATTGGATTAAGAAGGCAGGCCAGTTCTCACAACAATTGCGGAGAATTGGGGACCTTCGAAAGGGTGTACCACATATCCCAGCACCCTCCTCTCAATCGCACAAGGACCCGTACGCGATGGATGTAGATGCCGTGCGTCTATCGCCGACTCAGCGCGCTGAGTATATGTGGAGCAATAAATGCTTTATCTGTCACAAGGTTGGCTGTAGGTCTTCCAACCACCACGGAACCGGAACCGACCGGTCCAACTCATGTCCCAGCCCGACCACATCCTCCGGACGCACCGCACGTCCTACTTACAAAGTCCTGCAACGACGGGCACAAGCCACCACCACTACGGAGGAGGATGATGAACTCTCGGCTGACCTAGAGGAAATGGGAAGCATCGAGAAAGGCGCCGCAATTAAGATCCTCAAAACAGCTTTCGGGGAGGGCAGCTCGTCTGCGGACGAGGAGGCTGGCTACCAGGCCATGGCTGAGGTAAGAACAGCCACTTACCAAGAGTGCCAAAGGGAAGCGATCAGGGCAGCACCACGAGCCAGGGCTGTACGATCTGGACCATGGAACAACCGATTCTCCACTATCGCGCTGGCGGACCTCTGGGAAACCACCTCGGAGGAAGTCCTGGAACAATCACCAGGCACGTACCCCAATGACGTATCTGTCCAGTCAAGGGTGGACGCGGATGCAGCTACTCCCTGGGGTCAGGGGATGGGGCTTGGACCGCAACCTTCTTCTCAAGAGACCGCCACAAGAAACACAGTCAAACATGGAATCAAAGTGGTAAAGGCGGTGAGAGAAGGGGAAGAGGCATGTGAGATACCTGGAACCGACCAGGACACATGGCCTGGAACGGGAACCAACCCGTCCAACCGCATACGGACTGTCTCCGGTTTCTGCAGCAAGGATTTTTGAAGAGCAGGGATGGGTCAACGTCATCTCCTGCTAAATTTTCTCATAGGATATCTCCAGTATTCGTGTCAGGTGGTTCATCACAATCCATATCTATTCCCGTCACCCTCTACCCACCTGACCGAACTGCATTCAAAAGCGTTGACACAAAAGCCCTCATCGACTCAGGGGCAACTGGCTGCTTTATCGACTACGCTACCGTGGTAGCTTGCGACATCCCTACTACGCAACTAAAGATCCCGCTTCGAGCAAGCAACATCAATGGATCCCCCAATAAAAACGGCCTGATACGAAAACAGGCATCGGTGCTAATGCAACTCGGAGAAACCACTGAACTCCGAGACTTCCTTGTTATTGACTGTGGCAAGGATGAGATCATCCTTGGGCTCCCTTGGCTCCATGACAACAATCCGGAGGTCGACTGGAGTACAGGAACTGACCAGACAGGAATGCACGTGGAATAGAGAAGACGCTGCAGCCGAGGCCCATACTCTAAACGTCTTCAACCAAAAATGCCAGATGAACAAATTGAGGCGACGAAGAGCTCTGTGGTGGAAGTGTAACGTCGACCCCATACTAACGGCAAAGACCAGAGAGGTTCATCTGAAGGTACCTGACGTGGAACCGACCACACAGCAGGAAGAGATACCGGCGCTCATAGATGTAGAGGAGGATGATGAGGAGCCAACCGGACCTTCCATTAGGAAAACTACAATTTCAACTTCTCTCGCCCAGGACGCAAAGAAGACTAAAACGGAACTCCCGCGGGACTTCCAAGACTTCGAGGATGTCTTCCAGAAAAAGGACGACGGTCCCCTTCCGCCCTACCGGTCGTTCAATCACGGCATAGATCTAGACGACTCTTTCCTACCCAAGGTTGCAAAAGCCTATCCGCTTAACCCTAAAGAGCGAGAGGCATGTAAAGACTTTATTGATGAACACTTGAAAGCTGGACGTATCCGCCCCTCCAACTCTCCAATGGCTTCCCCATTCTTCTTCGTGTCTAAGAAGGACGGTAATCTTCGCCCTTGCCAAGACTATCGATATCTCAACCAGCACACCATCAAAAACGCTTATCCCCTCCCACTTATCAGCGATTTGATGGACCAACTTGAGGGATCCCCTTATTTCACGAAGATGGATATCCGTTGGGGGTATAATAACGTCTGGATCAAGACTAAAGACGCCTGGAAGGCGGCGTTCATTATGCCCTTCGGCCTCTTTGAGCCTCTCATCATGTTCTTCAGCCTTTGCAACAGTCCTGCGACTTTTCAGTTGTTCATGGATTACATTTTCAAGGATATGGTAGCGGAAGGATGGTTAATCATCTATATGGATGATATGTTGATCCATTCCAGGGATCTTACCAAACACCACCAACGAACGAGGAGAGTTCTGGAACGGTTGCATGACAACCGTCTCGGCCTCAAATTGGAGAAATGTACGTTCGACACATCCTCAGTTGAATTCCTAGGGATGGTCATTCAAGAGGGTATCATCGCGATGGACCCTACCAAGTTATCGGCAATCGCTACCTGGGAACCACCTACTACGGTTCACGCAGTCCGCTCCTTCATAGGGTTCTGCAACTTCTACCGCAAGTTTATTCTGAACTTTTCGGAAATTGCCAGGCTGATCTTGGATTTAACAAAGAAAGGGCAGCCGTGGTCCTGGACGCACGAGCAACAACAGGCCTTCAACCTCCTCCGTCGGGCCTTCACCTCGAAACCTGTACTCACAATGCTGGATACCTCTAAACCATTTTACGTCATGACCAACGCCTCATTAACGGCTACCGGGGGCGTACTTATGCAGAAGGACGCCAATGGCGACTTACACCCTTGCTGCTACATTTCTCGGACGTTCTCACCGGCAGAACGAAACTACGACATCTACGACTGCAAACTCTTAGCGGTTATACGCGCACTCGAGGAGTGGCGCCATTATCTCACCAGAACCGACCGGCCCATAACCATCCTCACAGATCATAAGAATCTGTGCTACTTTAAAGACCCACGAAAGCTTTCTAGGCAGCAAGCTAGATGGCTCTTAACGTTACAGGACTACGACCTCCTGTTCCAACACGTACCGGGGAATAACATGGCCCCCGTGGACGCTCTCTCTCGGAAGGACACCCTGGATACTTCGGATGATAACGCCGAAGTTACCCTACTTCCTGGAGAGCTATTTTTGAAACGAATCGACACAGACCTTCGACATGCCATTGAGCAGTCTTGCTCCACCGACGGCTTCGTCATTGACCAACTTCACAAATTACATGAGGGTACCTTGGGAATCCCTCATTCGACTATTCACGACTGGCGCTTTGACAACGGCCTACTCTACTTCAAGGATTGGGCCTATGTGCCCAAGGCCCACCGGAACGACCTCCTCCATTCAATCCATGACTTGCCCGCGGGGGGTCATGGCGGTTATTACCGGACCGTTAACCAGGTACAGCGTGACTATTGGTGGCCTGGCTTAACCGCATTCGTCTGGCGCTTCCTCCAAGGATGTGCGGTTTGCCAAGCTAACAAGGTCAACACACACCCCACCATCCCACCTCTCACTCCCCTCCCGGTCGCTTCCTCCCGTCCCTTCCAATGTCTGTCAGTCGATCTCATCACAGACTTGCCGCCGTCTAAAGGTTTTGATTCAGTTATGGTCGTGGTCGACCATGGCCTTACAAAGGGGGTAATTTTCACCCCTACTCATAAGAGTGCGGACGCTGAGGGTGTCGCACAGCTATTTTTTGAAAAGGTCTTTCCCCACTTTGGACTCCACGACAAGGTTATCTCGGTCCGCGGTCCGCAGTTTGCCTTGGCCTTCGCTCTAGAACTAGCGAGGCTCCTGGATTATGATCCGCTCCTCTCTTCTGCCTACCACCCACAGACCGATGGAGAGACGGAACGGGTCAACCAGGAATTGGAAACCTATCTTCAGATCTTTTGCCAAGGAGACGCCACCCGATGGTCGGACCTATTGCCAATGGTGGAGTACTGTCACAACTCCTCCGTCCATTCTGTAACAGGAAAGACTCCTTTCAGCTTGATGATGGGATATGAGCTGAGGGCTTATCCATCTTTAGGAACGAAAACCTTTCTCCCCGCTTTAGAAAAACGCCTTGGAGACCTTGACGAGGCTCGCAAGGAAGCCACCGCCACCCACGAGAAGGCTCAACGGTACATGCGTGAACGCGTTACCTCCAAATTCAAACCTTGGAAAGTAGGAGATAAGGTATGGCTCAAGGGCCGTAACCTGAGACTCTGCTACCCCTCTCGAAAACTTGCCCCTCGACGCGAAGGGCCATTTGAAATTTCACAGGTTATATCACCTGTTTCGTACAAACTCCGCCTGCCCAAGACGTGGAAAATCCACAACGCCTTCCACGCATCACTTCTGACTCCCTATCGGGAAACCGCCAAACACGGACCCAACTTCATTCCGCTTCTGCCAGACATAATAGACAGGGAAGAGGAATTTGAAATCGAACAAATTTTAGCCCATCGGGGTTCCACCTGCCGACGCCACTACCTCGTTTCGTGGAAAGGCTATCTGTCTTCCGAAAATACCTGGGAACCCGAATCCAATTTAGGACATGCTGTGGACCTCCTGGAAGAATATAAGGCCAGGGATCCCATCGCCTTTCCCCCATAATCCCAAATCCTCCCTTACCTCTCGAGTCGAGCCCTCGCTCCTCTAACATCATCGTCGCCGTCACCCACTTATGTCTACTTCGCTGAATGGAACCTCCTCCGTATTCCCAGTCCGACTCCACCGTCTCCCAGACCGAACCCGCCGAATCCTTTACGCTTCTCTCCTCGAGAATCCTGCCGCAGCCCAGCGCATCTCCACTTGCCCCCTTTATAGGGATATCTCCGTACTCCAATGTCATCATGGCAATCCCCTCCAACCTGTACATGCACATTTTGCATCCCCTCGTCAACACCCTATCCGTCAACCTTCGAGGTTACTACATGGTCGACCACCTGGGCAACGCCTGGGATGGGGACACTTGGGCCCGCAACCTTCGCAACCCCGTCTGGGATGACGACTCCACCATCACCCCAAACGCCTCATCCTCTGACTCCCCCTCCTCGACCAATGACTCCATTGTCACAGCACCCCTCCCTGTCCCTCCTCCGCCAACTCCCGCAGCTGGACCATCTTGCAGATCAAGAAGTATTGATGCTGCTGGAGGAACTAGCCGCCCTCCTGTTTCCAGACCACTCTCCTCTCTCTCCCACGACAACCCAGAGGTCCTCGCTTTTCTCGCCACCGTTCCCCTCCTCAGACGAGGGACACCCTCTCCCGAACCCGCTAACGTACTCCCCACTCGAGAACATCCCACCACTCCGACTCCCACCTGTCGTCCTTGTCAACTCAATCGACGTGGCACGGGAATTTCATTCGGCCTCCCCAGCTCAGCAGCCTGAGCTGTGGGGCAATGTTCTTAGGGAAATAGAGGAAAGTCGAGACAGACAACTCTGTTCCCCACCTCCGGTCGCTTTAACAAGGACTTCGCGGCTTCGGCCTCGCCGGCGCTGGGATCAGAATCTTGTCCCATTGATGTAGATTCACTCCCCTCTCTCCCTCCTACTCCCTCTCATCCCGCTCACCCTGTCCTCGGATGCTATTTTACCTGCAACCAACAAGGACAACTCCGCGCAGACTGCCCTCATTATGAGTGTCCATTCTGTTGCGTCACCTCCCCTGGCCATATCCAGGCCTACTGTCCCCGCCGCCGTTGCTCCTCTTGTGGAGAGCTCAGTCACTCCGGCACAATCCCCTTGATGATTACGACCCTACTGACTACGAGGTCAACGAAGGAGAGGAGGTGGATTAATGGTCTTGCAGGTGCTTCGACGATAGGAAGGGGGTAATGTTATGGTTTACAAGGGGGTACACTTTTTCTATTACACTTTTCGTTCACTCGCCTTCTAGTCTTGTTCTCTCCACCGTGCGCGGTTGTATTCGTAATGGAGTCATCCTCCATTATACCAGATATGTTTCCTGATTTCTTTCTCTTTCTGTCTCACACGGTGCCCCGCCCTTACCATATTTAGACTTCCTTTCCGTTCTGTCGCAGTCGCCTTATTCTGACTTCACCGCCTGCGACACAGCCTTTGTTTATGACTCGCTATGACTCATCTCGACTCATATGCTGCGCATCGAGTCACATATTTACGACTGCGGATGCTGCGCATCCTTTCTTTATTTAGAAGGGGCCTACCGTATATAAGGGCACTCTCTCGCCCTCCTGTAATTTTCCCTAAGCTAGTTCTACGCAATATCAGTGTAGTTTCTAGTGACCACCAAGTCTAGCGAGATTCCTAGATAGGTGAGACCAGCTTAGGCTTCACGTCATCTCGAAGCTCGGCATCGTTCCTCAAGGATTCCTCTACTCATCACTCACTCTCACTTCTTTACGCGCGAACTCTTCCTTGTATTGCAGCACGCTACGTCACTACTAAGCTGTGCGTTACATCATGTGATTTGGGTTGTTGAGGAGATTCCAGGACCGAGATTGCGATCCCACAGTCCACCCCGGACTCAGTGAACACCTTGTAGCGCTCTCGTGCCTCCTTAATGTCTTGCTCGGTCGGCTGATCTATATCGGCTGGAATACTGTCTCACATAGACTTCAAGATGTTGCAAAATCTTGTATGTGTGATTTCTCCCATTCTCTCCTTCAGTTTTTCCCCATCCAGTCCCCGCATCTTCACAAAGTAAGTATGGAGAGTTTTCATTCCCTCAAGGAATCCAGGACCAGATTGACGGAAGTAAGGGGAAATGCAATTCAGAAACACGGATTCAGCCATATTGTCCTTTGCACAGAAAATGTCGAGAGTGCCCAACTTGTACCGTCCAGGAGTGGCCCAGATAGGAGGGGCATGTTTTTCAGGCTGCTCCTCCCGGGAGGGGAGGCGGGTGGTGACAGTAACGTTGGGCTTTGCTTCTCGCCATGGTTGCTCCCAGAAAGTGTCGTGTCTCTGCAAAGAAGATGCACAAAGCTGAGATGGCTCCACATTGGGATCAGAAGTAGCCATGTCCTCCGTCAACGTACGTGGGGTCATGATGGGCAGACTTAAGGAGCTGACGTGTGTAGTGGTAGTGGAGTTGTTGGATGTGGACGAGGTGCTAGCCACACAAGACCAAACAGAAGAGCTGGGGCCACTATAGGCTGTATTCCCGTTTGAGTCGATCTCATCTTGCCAGGTGCGATGCGTGTAAAATGGTCCATCCATGTTCACGCACATGACCTAAAGAACCCAGAAAAGGGATTCCAGGTCGTGACGAACAGTGTGAAGCTTTGTTGGCAAATCAAACAAGAGATCGGTTGCCATGTAAGGTAAAGTACCCTGCATGAGCAATTCAGAATGTCAATGTCAATGTCAATGTCAATGTTCTCTATGGCTCACCGTAATTTGCTGTACTTCAGAGGCTTCAGCGAGATCTACCGCATATCCCCAATCCCCTAACATGCTGGGGCACTTGGGGTATGCCCTTTCCTCTGCAGGCCAATCAGGAACAACGGATTCGGGTTTGGTATCTCCGACCAGGAACAACAGGTTTGGGTCGCAGGTGTCACAATGGAGTATATTCAACATTAGAGCGTTGAAGTGACCTGTTGGTCAATCAGAATTAACGTCCGCTGCCACAGAGCACAACTCACCTGAGAGTGCACCCATGAATCCATTCACTAACTCATGTCTGCAAGAAAACCAAACTATCAAAGTACCACAGGAGCGATACAAGACCCATATGAGCTCCCGAGTCTCACCATACAACCCTGGGGGCTCATAGTCTGTGTCCTCATCTTGAGGTTCCCATTTCTCATTCACTAGCTTTTCGTCAATGCGGACCAGGACATTGAACCTCTCCAAGATATTCCTCGTGGTATCCAGCTCCATGGGAGGCTCGTAATCATCTGGACAGTAGCCTGTTTCCCAAAGCTCTTTGTTTGGGGAAGGACGGGGCGCTCGAGGTCTCTCACACTCCTCAGGTAGGACGATTGTGATGCCGGGCCAGTGGCTCACATAATCCCAAGTGTGTTCGTCCGTGGGGGATACCTTATAGCCAGAGAAGATCTTGTATTTGTCGTCCTTCCCAAAGATACGCTTCTCAGGGCCCTCAAGGGTGGGAAATTGACGAGCGCGATTGGTGAAGAGTATTGCGATGTTGATGTCATTAGGAAGCTTGCCTTTGCCACTAGGAGGCACAGAGGCCATCCAGGATATTTTGATGGGGTAAGCGGTTGGTGGGAGAGCCAAGGTTTTCCATATGTCGCAGAGTGGCACTTTGGTGCCTCTGCCATGCATGTTGGTTGCTGCATAAAGGAGAACCGATCCCAGCATCACCTTCGCAAAATCGAGGAATTTTGCGTCAAATGTGTTGGATGGGCCAGTGGTCATGAGAGGGGCGAAGCCACACCATGCGGCGGAGGTAGCGCTAAGCCCTAGCATGCACAATAAAAAGTTGATTGGGTTGGAATTGATATCGAGTGGCTCAGATATCACGGTGGAGCCGTGGATAAAAGCTGCCAAGGTGAGCTTCCTGTTACAGAGTGATGAAGCAACATAAAACTGGCGGTGGAGCTGGTGTGCAGAGGTGTATCCTGCGATCTTGGTGAGCTGCTTCTCAGCCTCTTTTTGCGCATCGCCGGAGAACGACTCCCCCAGCTCACAGTAGGTTGAGATGTCCTTGAATGCAATGTCAGTGCACCCCTTGGGACAAAGAACGATGTTGGGCTTGCATAAGGCTTCAATGCAATGTCTGGTATGGTCATGCCAATTGCAGGTCATGTTGACTAATTCGGCCCCAGCCCAGAGAAAGGCTGTCTCATGGATCTAATGCTGGAGTTAACCATCATTGATAGCAAATCAAAATCAAAATAAAACTCACTGTTTGAAAAAATTGCACTACCATACCTTCGGGATTAAAATTTGCAAACGTCTCCTGATACATCCATCGACCACCCTTGTACAAGCTGCGATGTTCAAGTTCGTGGAAAATGCCCTGAAGGGCCTGTTTGGGAGGAAAACCTTTGTGCAAGTGTCGGGGAAGAGCTACGTAAGGGAAGAATAGCAAAGGGTTGCGGCGGCGGTTGATATTGTTGCCGCCCATATTCTTTCCAGTGTGACCGTCAACGACTTCATTCCTCAACCCGTCCGCACCGCTGTTCAGGCTGACAAATGGAGAGATATTATTCACAGGGAAAACACTGAACTCGGTGGTTACTAGAAATAATGCTGGTATTGCATAGAACTAGCTGAAGGGAAAATATAGAGGGCGAGAGAGCACCCTTATATACAGTAGGCCCCTTCTAAATAAAGTAATGGTATGCAGCACCTCTAGTCAAAGCGAGTCACTAAAGTATGACTTGATGCGCAGCATGAGAGTCAGTACAAGTCATGGCAAGTCATCATGAGTCAGAAATATAAAGGCTATGCCACAGGCAGTGAAGTTCGAATAAGGCAACTGCGGCGGAAGGGAAGGGAAGTCTAAAATAGGTATAGGCAGGGCACCATGTGAGACAGAAGTAGAAGAGAATTGGGAGACATATCTGGTATAATGGAGGATGACTCCATTACGAATACAACTGTGTACAGTGAAGAGAGTGAGACTAAGAGTTGAGTGAACAAAAGAATAGTAAAAAGTGTGTATCCCCTCAGTAAACCGTAACACAGTACCACTCATCCAAGGCTGGAGTAGACCTGATCAAATCTTCCAAAGTTGGGATTGCCTGCTGCAGATCCGCAAGATCACTGAACTGGGAAAACCGCTCAATCAACTGGTCAACTAGAGCCCATGGGTCCTCGTTTGTTAAGCAGGAAGGCAGATCTTGCTCCACCAAAGACAGTCTGTCCCAGACTGAGCCTTCTCTCAATCCATCTCACAGTTAGAGCATGGGGGTTGCAATTCGTCTTTTGTGACTTTCTGCGAAGCTCAACTCAATTGCCTCGCATAACAATGCATCGGCCCGATTTGCCTCTGCTTGGTCCCTCTGCTTATCAAATCACACGAGATGCACTGCAGCCAGCTGAACCAAATGTGGATGGATGGTCACTGTGACCAACAGGACATGCGGCAAGTGCATCACAATACATGTCAATGGGGATCTTGAGGAAAGTCATTGTGTCCTCAACCTGACAGAGGATGAGTTTCGTCATAGCCAGGTTTGACTGAGCAGTTGCGCGACAAGGATGGTCCAGACAATTGTTCAGCGCCCACTTAAATTCTACAACTGAACGTTCCAGGTCTCATGTTCCCCCATGCTTCCAGTAATGTGGGAGGGCGCTGTGGCCATGATTCATTGCATCTTCTGGCTCCTGTAGGGCACCTAATCGATCAGGGCCATGTTGACAGAAGTCGCCTGCTTACACAAAGTGGGCCCAGGACCCTTGACACTGATGAATCATTCCTCTCGCCATTGCACTGTTTGACCACCACAAGAATAGACGAACATGGGGATACAACTTGATCATCCTTTGGGAAGAGGGTGAATGCTATGATAACATGAGTATCTGGATCATTACGTGAAATCCTGTCCACCCACGAATGTCATTTGCACTGTGGTCCAACAGTTGTTCCACAGTGATCTTCAGCTCTCGCAGGTGTTCCCCAGCACCCAACATGGGCTGGAATTTGAAGGATGCATAGACTTCAAGACAAACAGTAGCCGATCAATCTGACGGTCTGTGACTTCTGTGAGCACCAACCTCAGTTAGAGAAGGAGTAGCTCACAGCAGGATCGGCCCACTCCATTCGACATCATCACTTGCTAATGAGCACTTGTTTTCGGTTCTCCATTTGAGGCCGCTGTGATGCACCACCATGTAGAAGCCTGCCGGGAGTCGTCAAAGGCCAAGAGCAAGTTCCTTCACTTAGATATCTACCACATCGCTAGCATGCTTTTCAACTGTGTAGGGAAATGAGTCATGCACCCATAATGACTATTTCTTCATCTTTGCCCATGTGTGTGATAGTGCTCGACAAAGATGACAACCCACCCTGTAGTTGGTCCACCGGTACATGGCTTCCCTCCTCTTGCTGCTATGCACTCAGAAAGGAAGGGTCTTGCACAGAACTCAATGACGAAGGACCATACATCATATTGGATTCAATCTCATGTCGAGCTCTTTTGTACTGGATCAAGGGAGTGGGCATGTTATTTGTGTTCATTTACATTAGCTCCTATCAGTGCCAATGTATCCTAGCAGTAGTACTCTCAATCTGTTCTCTTAGCATCCTTGCAACGCTCATCCCAGCAGAAATGTCTTCTACTCCATGTGCAAGCAACTCCCACTTCCAGCCAGACCTAAGTGCTACCTTGACAGTATCCAACTCATTCAACACCTTGAGGCTCACTGAATGCGCCCAGACGATCAGTTCCAGCATCGACAAGTAGAGCTTGTGAAATTTGTCCACTGTGGACATGACAATGTGGTTTGCAATGTAGCGCTCACTTGTGTAGGGATGGAGGGCGGTGAAAGAGCCTTGGATGGATGATGTGTCAATCTCTGGGAGAACATCCTGACAGAATAACACAACTGACCTATATATCCACTGTGCTTTAGTGTCTGGGAAATACAGCGAGCGAGACATTTAACATCGCCTAAACCCAGGTTAAGTTCTTGTCCTGCGAGGGAATGGATGGCATGCACTGCATCCCCCACAAGGATGGTATGGCTGCTGGCACCCTCACCCAAGTATGCCTCTGCATGGCTATATTTGAGAGGGAAACTTGCAATTATACCTGCTTGAATCAAGCTGACGAGAGGTGGGATGGAATCTGCATCATCCGGAGGAATGCCTCCTGACAGGGCGGACGTCACAGAAGCATATACAGAGTACTTTGAAATGTTGTGGGATCTCTCTCTGAACGTGATTTCATTATCAATCATATTCCATGAAAGAGTTTTACCTGCCACGTCCACCTCCAGAATATGATCATGGAGATACTGGACCGACATGTCTGGTAAGTGGAATGCAGCATTAATCATACTAGCCAGTACAGCCAGGTCTGATTTGCATAATGCTACAGCATGCCGTGGTCTGGTGGACCAGACTAGAGAAGAAACTGTTGGAGAAAGAGGTAGGAAGGCAATGGGTCCAGAAGGAAGGAACCTCTGATAGGCTGTGTGGTCTCGTAGCACATGGTTGAGAGTAGCAGCTATGGCTTGGGTGTCATATGACCATCCATAGGTAGAAATTCCAGTGTATGAGCAGACAGGTGAGTTGAATCCATCTGCACCTACCTCGAAGACAGTCTGTTGAGGACATATGACATATCTAGTGAAGACTTACAAGCAGTCTCACACGAATCGTCATGCCATCTGACAGGTGGACTAAAGGCCAACCATTATCCCCGGCTTCACACTGAATAGACTCCACTCTGATGTTTTACAATAAATGGATGCCCTGTAACCCCTCAAGGTAGCAAAGACAGGCACGTTGCAAGTTGAGGTTTTCAGTTAACCTTGCCATCTCACTGGACTCAGCAGTGCTGGAAGCAGAAGGCATTTCTGCAGCATTGAACAAGACGTGTGCATCTGAAATGCCATCCTAAACCTGCATAGTCACATCAGCCGGTTGTGAATAGGACCTGAGAGCAGCCTACCTGCATCTCTCAGATCAGGCTTGTGCAATACCCGTCAACGTGTACCCAAGTACCAATGTCTGCACCAAGTTAATACAAAGAGTTCCTCATCATGCCACAAACATGCACCCTCTAGAAATGTTCTTGAAGCATTTGTGATTGAACTCATGCGGTTCGAGAACATGTCGGGTGAAAGTGACCAGTCACGAATCTTGGACAGGTCTGCAGCATCAATGAGCGTGACCTTGATGGACTCGCACAAGTGGATTTGATCCTGCTAGTGCCACTAGCTTTCTCTCTAGCACAGCATTCCATACCTTCCAGAAATTCAGTTTACTTCATCTTTCTCACCTCAAGATCATGGCTCAGCCTTCAACAGTGGTCTGTCTTGCATAGGCATCCCATTGAAAGCCAAACTCAGGCTAAATTCTGCTGTTGAGGACAGATCCTCCACCTCTGATCACTACACTATGCTTTGCTTGCTTCTCGCACAACAATTCAGCATGTCCGAGGATAAGGCACCAGCCAGACAATTCACACATTACTTGTTTCATTCACTCAGCGGGGCGATGCAGACATGGCTTTCAGCATATTGGAACGCAATGTCAATGTAGATCCCTTCACCATAGGAGGCATTGCGTGGGAGTGCCATTTTCCTGTCCAGATCACCCATCCATTCACAACATAACAGCATATGATGATTGGGAGTGCATCATAAGCCATACATGTTGCCCCATCCCCTTGTCAAATGTTCAGAGTCTTTGCATTTCCCAACCTCCGTGTTCGCAGGCGTTCTGGACACATGTCCTTGGCCATCTTCCAAGTTTCTGATACCTCAAACTGTGTTATAACCCCATGCCGGACATAGCCCCCTTACTCTCCCATTACCCTTGTGACTGCGAAGGTAACCAGGGTAGACATGCTGATCAAGGTGAACATCTGTTAGAGTAGAATCGTTTACTACATTACCGCTTACCTAAGAACTATACAGTACCTAGATTATCTCATAGCCACTCATCCTACTGTACATTGTCTGTTACCACAAACAACATCTGCCGCTCTCTCGCGTGTTGCTCGCATCCTGTTCCTGGCATATGACTCTTCAACAACATCAGCCTGTATTCATACCAGAACTGGAGGAGTTGGAGCTTCAAACGATTCAGTTTTCAACGGTACCCCAGAGCCACATCAGCAAACCTACATTTTTTCTGGAATAGCTGAGGGAACTGACAGTAGTTCTATAAGGGCCCTCAATCAATCAACTGAAAAGATATCTCACATTATCATAATATAAGTTATCTCAGTATCTCAA
>JBBPJO010000341.1:0-14769 GCA_038088815.1 Boletus nobilissimus | reverse complement strand
CCACGGACAGCTACGAACCTCAAAGATGTAGGTCAAATACTCAGCCAGACGTCGACCGGCATCCGGGAACTATACTTGAACCGGCGTAAGCTCCGCAAACGCCTTGGGGCTGTCCACTATTCCAAATCAACGTATGTGGGGTCGTGTCTAACTTGATTTTGCTAGACATTCATGTTTGTTGGTGCTAGTTTGTGGCACCCAAACAGACGGCATGATCTGAGGAGGCTAAGGACCAAGCTGTAGCGGAACTCCGATGGTTTTCACCTTCGGCCGATGGAATGCAACGGTTGTTGTCCCACTTGGTGGTTAGTCCAGCGAACCTAAGCTTGCAGGCGGTTTATATCTGCTTTCTACTCTTTTTCTGCAGCTTTTTAACCACCTTCCATTCTCCTCTTCTGAGCTTACGATGCGTTACCTGGTGGGGCCGAAGGACCCAGCCAGGGACGCGCGGCCTTCCCTTTCAAGGAGCTGTAGGTAGTCTCCTTCCCCTTAAACAGTACAGCCTGCCGTCTGACCCGCCGTTGTTAGGCCTATATAATCCCTCCCTCAGTTCACTTCCATGCCCCTGAGCACACTCTTTCCTTCCTTCTGTTTTTGATTATCTCCTTCAGCGCTCCCCGCACACCTTTTACCTTGAATGTTCACTGAGTTCCCGACATCTATCTCTTCATCGAGAACCCATCGTATCAATAATTGTCGCCGTTCCCAGGTCTCTTAGGCATCAGGGTTGTCACTTCGGCATGTTTTCTGAGGATGCTTATAATGGCTCGCCCCTTACGACCTTTATAGGTCATGTGTTGCAACAAGGCGTGAGTAAACGCTTTCGCGCTTGCGTCGGTTTTATTAACCACTATTGCAGAATTCACTCTCGCAAGCGACCGTGAACCCCGCAGACCTTTTTTACACGCAACCTTCCCATGGGCCGACGCAGGCTTACACGATCCCTCACAATGTCCACTCCACTGCCAACGACTGCTTTGGGGGATATTTCCCTGGGGTTGTCCACGCGCCTCAAGGAGCTTCCGGACACCATCCTCTAGCACAAGCGACGCAATACGTAGGCCATGTGAGCATCATGATCAACTTTCGCGGCTGATTTGTCTAATTTTCATGACAGCCCTTTGGCCAATTCGCTACTACCAATGATGGACCTCCGATGACCGTCGGACAAGTGTCTCATGGGAGACCGGTAACGTGCGGGTGGGTATCGGAAGATGAGCTAATGTCAGTGTGTTATCAATCGATCACGAGGAAGGCTCTCTCGATGCATCTTGCGGAACATGGGATCCGAAAGATGTCTAAGCGTCATACTGTACAGTGTCGCTGGCAAGGTTGTGGGGCACAGCTCCAGCGACGGGGAATTACGCGCCATGTTCGTGAAGTCCATATGGGCTTGAAGCGCGTATCTCGCAAATATGCCCCTCGACAACCATTGTCATCGATGCCCTGTGTCGAGAGGACTTTGGAATGGGACGGAAGGCCCTTGGGAATATTTTGATCACGTGCGTCCTCGACTTCCCCCGCGCAATGCGCATGTTAGCTGAAGCGCTCGTTGCTTAGTTATACACTTATGCTTTTATTTATGACTGTTCTGTTCTGTTCTCTTCATTATTTATCATTTTTTGTACGATACTTGTCGGAGAGGTGGGTTCAACAGAACAAACAGGATGCCATTTCTCCGTCTATGTGTCCATTTTTGCCTTGTGTTTTGATCCTGCCCAACATTCCTTAAGTTCTTTCTGCTATTACAAGTTTGAAGCCAAACAGTACGATCTATCTAGTATCATCAATCTATGGATAAAATCTATCGTTGTATCGAATCTCTTCATTGCCAGACGTACTGTTTGTGAAATTTGAGCTGGTTGGGCCACTCAGTCAGAATCAATTGTGATCCACGGCCAGTTTCCAGTACTGCATGACGCAGCACTCAACCTTTCGTTCAGTAGAATCAGCCTGTCAAACAAGTTATCTGCCAAGAGAAACGGTGTCAAATATTAGAGATTAAACCAGCGGCGGATTCACGGTAGACTCGCGGATCATTCGCTGGAGACAGTTGACAACTGATCGTTGCTTTGTTGATCGTGCTTTGTGGCTGTTTCGCGGCACGATCCAGTAAAACAGCCGCCTCCGACTCGCTACATTCGACAAATCGCGCGCAACTTGCCACAGGGCGTCCAGTATCAACATGTCGAGCACCTTCCCATGGATGCCAGCGACTCCCGGCTCTCGTCAAAAGCCTGGAGCGATTGTATGCAAGAGGCAAAGAGTACCAAGCTGTCCGTTTCCAATGGTGCCACGAGCCTTGGGTCGTTTGGTGACTCATCAACCTATCCGCAGCAAGTTACTCCAACGAAACCCAAATCCGTATCAGCCCTGCGGACTCGGATTACGCGTAAGTGTGTAGTATGAGGAGAACTATACTTGCCTACACAAAGGATCCTCGGGGACTCGTTACTTGCGAACGCCACCTCTGCCAATTCTCGACATTTTGCCTTCAGGCAACAGTGCTGCGACGATGATGAACCGATTCGGGTCTCTCGAGCCATCCGGGCTTGTGGTTTATTCTATGGATCGATAGTTGGACTGGGGATTGAAGTCGCATAAGCAGAGTAGGTCATCGCTACCCATTCATGTGTGCTTCTGAAAAACTTCCTCAGTTGGCATGAAAGGCCTACTCGTATTGAAGATTGCGTGTAAGGTGCGTCCATTTGTTGTAATGAAAACATGTGTCGCCCCTGGGAGGTATTCTTGGCGTCGACGTCATACACAACGGGGCCCGAGGTTCGCTTGGGAGTTATGCATGAATTACTTCCATGGTACGTGCCTTCTGTAAGATATGCAGGTCAGTTAGAGTAGTGAGACCAAGGCAGTGATACCTCTGGCGCCAGTGATTCACATGACGACCTTGAGATCAATAAACACTCGTGCGCCAGTGACGTGGAGCCTTCAACTATCTCACATTTGGTGGATTGGAGGACGCATGCTCCTACCGGGCACTCTACCCAGGTGGGTGAGATGACAAGAGAATATCCGTATCTTGGTCGTGGCGGGAAACGTTCACAGACTGGAATGCAGGTAAGCGAAAGAAGCATCTATCTCGGGCTTACGTTGAGGACAAACGACTGTCCTGAAATGTACGCTTTAGCAGGGGAAAAAGCTGATAAGCGCTGGGATCAAGTATATAGGCGGTGAGGCACGGCCGTCGAAATTAACGTGTTTCTCCCCTCTGCTCTCTTCCTTCTCCGTACAGTATTTCGGTGTCGACAAAGCTCCCGTACTTATGCTTACTCGACGACACACAGCATTTGCCCAGCTTCGAGCTAGTTCACTCTCGTTCAGTTTGGTCACCAACTCATTGGTTCACGCTAATCAGCCCGCAAACCTGTCTGTCCTCTTCGAATATGGTTGATCCCCCGTGCCTTGGGAGCGGGCTGCGTCCAACACACCGCGGTGCGTCCCCGCCTTGACCGATTCTGGACGGATATAACTCCGTTTTGGGAGATGCCTGCCAGTTGGCAGCTCTATGGTTGCGTTGGCCCTGGTGCGCTCCGTCCCCGATTTCCGGCAGAACATTCCTTACACGAGGACCCTTCCAACTGTGTTAGTTGGAAGGGTCCGGTTTCTACAAATCACTCGCAAGCGTTGGCCGTCTCCCTCTTCCTCCTCTCCCATGGATCCTAGCCATCCCTTTCATCCCCCTCAGCATTCGAATCCCTCCTTTCTAACCGTGCCACCAGGACCTCCGTGAGCAGGCACACAACTCCTGCTTCCGCCATCTATCTAACTCAGGCTCTTCGTGCAGATTGGTATATTACCCACCCCCAGAAATGTACCAAGGCATACATTACCACCACGGCGGATTCAATACCAATTGGGGCCCAGCCGTAAATTAGCATTTTATTTTCGTTCCGGACTTGTACTGATGAACCTGCAGCAGCAGCAGCAGCTTTTATACCATGCGCTCCAAACGCCAGGCGGAGGGTCTTCCACCGCCGGGTGCGCCCTCTCATTCCATCCACTTTCTCTAGACCACTGATGGAATCATGTAGAACGGTTGCACAGCCGAATAATGGCGGTTGTCGCTGCCAGTGGCTGACCGGCAATACAATCTGTAGCCAAGTTTTCGCCGATTTTGACGAGTTGATGCTCCACCTCGGTAAGGTACACGATGTACAGGGACCAGCAGACAGAAAGATGTATTGTTACTGGTGCACAACCAGAGGATGCTGCGGCAACGAGTATCGTCGCGACGGAATGAGACGCCACATTGGCACGCATGTCGGTTGCTCGTTTTCTTGCACTGAGTGTGGGAAGTCCTTCTCTCGAAGGGACTCCATGCGTGCCCATGCGAAGAAGCAGCATGGCAAGCAGTGACTGAGCGTTGTCATAGTTGTATTTGTGCTGTGTAACAAGACATTTCCGATAGAAAGAACGATTTCCCGCGCGATTCAAGAGCTGCTTGTACGATTTTCCTGTTTCAATCAGAATCGCAAGTAATTACGCCCCCCCTTTTTTTTTGTTTCCATCTCATCATAGCCCTACATTGAGTCGGGCGGCGAGCTAGACCCCGCATGAGAGCTCCGCCCGGTAACTGTAGTCGTATGGGTGGGGACGTTGGCCTTCGCAGCCTTACAAATGTAAGCCAGCGCAGTGATCCGATTGCTATGTACCTTGGTGGGCATACCATATGGGAGGTTGTCAGCATAACACGCGTGGACCAAGTGAGCTTGTAACCGGGCACCCGAGTGATAATCATCGTGGGATGCTCTGGAGAACCGGCCGAGTTACCAGAAGGAGAATGCCTGTAGGAAAAACAAGAAGATCACACAGCCGCCACGATCCAGACCGACGGATTTAGAGACCCACCCGATCACCGGTACGCTTGAAAAGCAACAAGAGACAAGGTAATAGCGCCATTTTGGGGTTTAGACAAGTCCAATCATGATGACCACAGGAACGTTGAACTTAACTTTGACATCGTTTCCAAATAGGACCGTACGCTGACGTGCCCGCTACCGGGAGTCTGTTCAATTGTAGTGCCACTATTTCGTGGAACCCCAAAACATGGTTTGATAAGATCCAGCCAACACAACTGCTGCCACCCGCCTCGTATTCGGTGATATGGGCAGTCATGGCAGAGCGTCGGTCAACTAACGTGACTTTGACCTGGTGCCAAATGATGGTGGCGTGAGTGAATTGGGGATGCTACAACTCTTTGCAGATCTGAGGATTTCCCGGACTCACAGGAGATCACGTCGGGCTCGCCAAGGTACGTGTGGCCGGTAGGTCAGACGTGGCAGTAGTGAATGGACGAGGGTTTACCTCATGTCCTTTCGTATGAGCGGGCAGTAGTCACTAATTCGAGAATCACGACCGATCAACGATTGCCTAGGTGTCTGTCTTGACCCACTCTAAAGTGGACGCGAAGAAACCTCAGCTCGGAGAAGAGAAGTGATCTGGGAATGGTGCAACACCCACACAGTTCAACGGCGAAAGTTTTCTTCAACGGTGATACTGAGTATAATGACGTCATGGAGAGACCAAGGACAGGCACGTGCCAGGGTGAGGTATATTTGCTATTTTTTTCGGGTGAAACCTTGCCTCCGCATAGCCTGGCGGGGGTGGGGGATTAGTAATGTCCACGGGAGGTAAGTATTTAGCTGTGCGTTTTGCAGTAGCAAATGGAAAGGGCACGACATAGCTAGTAATCTCTGTATTCTGGGGAATGAGTGAACTCGAAGCTTAGCGTGCCCTGAAATTACCCGCAAGTCCTGGTGTACCGCCATACAAGGTCCGACGGGAATAGCCGCTTGTTACACCGGCAGAGAGCAAGAGCGAGTGTGTTCCACATGAAAGGCGGTGCCGTCGCGGTCAAAACGATGGTACTTCGCGCATGCCATCTATTCCTTCCGCGCAGAACCTTCCATGGAAACGGCACCTTGCCAAGGCACGCAGTTTGGCGGGACGGGCGTGGCGTATATTTATACCTAGCGTGAATTGGCAGTGAGTAACTCATCATCCTCTAACATATGCTGATCAACATGCATAGGCAAGCCGAGCACATACTTTCGCTGAGCGCCGAATCCGTTCTCCCCGAAACCGTCGGCAACCCCTACATTCCACCCCTCCTAGAACCGACACACGACGACCTACCCCCCGGAAGGTAAGGAACACTTTGCTTCTTTAGTGTTGTGACTTCTAATGTGTCCCATTCAGCGTCCAGCTTGATGTTATGGACTTCGACTTGAATTCGTCAGTCATTGCAATTTAAGCATTTTAAGCCTCATATCGAGGAAGTTTACAGGTGGTCATCGGTGGTGGTGGAGTCCTTTGCCAATACATTCATCCTCCACCTTAATCATCATGCGGGACTCGAGGGTCTAATGAGGCAAATGGATCAAGTAGAGGAAACGAGTAATAGCGCAACAAACCCCGTGCTCACTTTCTCCGCACCTGGAACCAGCGCCTTCTCCCAGCTCTCTTCGCCAGATGCCCCATCTCTTAATTCTCAGACGGACCTGATTATAAGCTCAGAACATCAATCGTACCAGTGCTCTTGGCATTTACACGACTCAGGTGCACAGTGCAACCACGTTGCGCCTGACAGACAAGCATTTCTCCAGCATCTCAGTGAAATGCACCAAGTTTCGGGCACGTCAGCAGGAACAATCATTTGTCGGCTATTGGATTCTAAGATGGGTTCAGTGTGTACCAGGCCATTGAAGAGAGGGAACTTTCCTCGACACGTCGATACTCATTATCCCTTGCGCTACCACTGTCCATACTGTCCCCCTGGCACGTCTTTCTCACGTCAGGACAGCTGGATGAAACATATGAAGAATAAGCATCCAGAGACGCTTTTGGCATCATGACTCGTAGCAAACTTACTACATTATTCCATAGGCTCTTTAAACCACCATATTTTGTCGATACCTATGCCCTTGCGAGTTCGCGTTCTCTTCATATCTCCTGACATGCTGTGCACGCCTTAAATTCCAGATCCCATTCTCCAGTAGATTGGTCTGTAGAGATGCAGACAATGTTTATGTGTTACTTGGCGTGTATCATGGGGGAAAATGTCAAAAGACATACGCTTCAAGTTCAACGTTTAGCTGCGACGAAAGATAGAATTTCAACAACAATGCAATTTTGATGGAGCATCGGGGATGGTCTACCAGGGTAAAAAATTACGGGGGTTATTCTCAATACCAGAGGTTGAAAATCTGGAGGTTATCGTCAACTGATCATACCTCGGATCAAAGCTTGTGAAAATGTGGACCAGTTGAGGTTTCTTCGGTCAAGAGTGATCACGGATATGTACGGAAATGCCACGTTGATTAGTCTGTACACCAGATATCTGGGGGGAGCTGGGGATACTGTTTGTGTATGGGTTTGTTTAATAAAGCAACGGGATTCGCTTGCTTGTGTATACAAAGGCCACGATCGTGGCGTGCGAAGTCGTGTCCAACCACAACTTGCTGTGTCATCTTACAGGAAAGGACTCAACAACTCCTTGTATTCTAATTCCAGGCCATCTCTATGCTACAGCATCGCACGGCTGGTGCCTAGCATTCAGGGTCACGTCAGAGGCTTGCTGTGGATGAGTACCCTCGCGATCTCATGATAACGCCACTGGCCACAACTTCGCACACACATCCAGGCCTACCAGTGGTTCCAAGTGCTGGACCTTGAATTCTCTGCTGAACCTGAGGCTACCTGATAGTGCCTTCAACGAAAAGTTTCGGTATCCGCACAAGAGGAATGGAGGAAATTGATCAGGGCTTCAAGGTCAAATCAAGGGAGTATCCTCGTAGACGTTGAATTCGGACGTTAGATAAACCTGGGCCGTTCATCGGAAATAGAAGTCAGTCCGACGGCACATCACCACACCCGGATGGCCCGAGTTCGACGTCGGGGCCGCATCCCCATTAAGGTGGAACATGTATTGAGTCTACATCATATCCACTGGAGGAAAGCTGTCGGGAAAGCTTCCTCTCCGTTCCAAACTATTCAGATGACCAGTCAGGATATACTCTCGCCCTGTTTCATTTCGCCATCAGACAACGTCATCTCCTGGGACTTCGTAGCAAGGTGAGTCATTTGGTACTCCTGAGATGAGATGGGTAAGCTGCTAGTCAAATTGAGGACCTGGTCCTTGCTCCGTGACAAAATCTGCAAGACGCCACCTTGTAGTACGTGGTCGTTATGGAGACACATTCATGCGCAAGTAGAAACCTTTGACCACCTGCCTAGGTATGCCAAAGGTAGCTCGGGGCGTGTTAATCCGACATCCTACTCGAACATTACCTCACAATTCACCACAGGTCAGTTAGGACTCATTTCGCACATGGTGACGAAGTACTACTGAATCCCCTCTGCAGGTTTGACCATTACAATTTTTGATGCGCATTTGCCGTCCAATTCGGCTTGGCTTGCATCGCTTATCTGTCTCCGTATCACATCAATCCAGCTGGGCGGCATGAAATCAATCAAATACTCACGCACAAAGTTTCAGAAAAATGCCATTTGTGTTACAAGGTGGAGTTTCGACGCTTAGAGTCGCTCTTGCAACATTGCTGAAACTCCCTAAGCTCTCTTGCATTTCCGAGTCTGTTCCCGATTAGCTTGGATATAAAATAATCCGGAGACGAGGTGAAAATTTCCCTCGAACGACCCATGGGGACTGGTCTCTCTGATATGACGCTTTACGACGATGCTCCTACCTTCGCCCCTGGTGACTGGTTAAACGAATCTTTATCACCCTGGAACCCATGGCCTCTGTACACCACCCAACGTTCGGCCGCCTCATTCCCCAGCGGAGTGCTAGGACTGGAATCACCTCAGGCTGCAGCTTTTCCTCACTCAATCGCTCAAGCTGACCTTGATTTTCGTCCCGCTGAAAATGAGTAAGACATAGGTACTACGATGTTTTCATTTCTAACCCTGAACATCGTAGACATGGGGTGGAGTGGGATTTTGCTTCAGGTCGACACACCAGGTGATTATCCTCCCCTGGAAATGTTCGCGTCGTTAACACCACCCTTGAAGAGGGTCCGTTCCGTTGGACACAAATATGTGGTCTCCGTCTCCCATGATTGTCTCCCCATACTCGCTTTCAGGGCCACACAGCTCGGATGTGAGGTCATATGGGTTGCTTCCCCTCTTGGTTGGTATGTATGCTATTCCGGTGCTAATGTCGTTTCATTCGATGACGCGCTCCAAGGCGGTGGTTCCAATCATTTCTTGACTTCCTATCGGACGCTGTCGCGCGATGCAGCATTCAAGTCACTGGCCATTGCGCATACGCAGGGTTTGATGCCGGATTTCTCCACATCGATGGAATATCTTCGTGCCAGCGCCACTGGTACCACCAACGTCAGTATCGATTGTTGTCCCTGAATGTTTGTCTTGAGTGTCACCTCAGCTCGACCACGCCGTGTTCCCAAAAAATAGCTTACAGGTGTCGCCATCTTCCTCGGGCTCTATTGACGACCACGAAGACCTTGAAAATGACACAATGCAACCCCCCGTCATGCTCTATCGCACACCCAGAAGAAACGGTCCACATCACCGACGCTGCCAACGCCGTGCTTGTGCAATCAATATTGAAGGGTTATGGATTGACAAAGACGATCTCCGTTCTGGCGCAAGCCAAGGAAATGGCATGATCAGCGTTCACGAGTGCCAATGGGCCAAACATAGCAACCCTTGCGGGGTGTGGATCATTGGCTCTAGACCTCGCGTCGGGACTCATATCCGAAAATGGCATCCGCAAAGCCAAGTCAACAGCATGGCCAAGTGTCTATGGAACGGGTGCACTGCTAGTAGAGTCATGCTCAAGGACTCCATCAATCGTCACGTTGTGACGGTTCACCTCGAGGAAGGGTTTCATTGTCACGGTTGCAATCAGGAGCTTTCCCGGAAGGATGTGTATGGTCAACACGTCCGGAACGGTCTTTGTCGAAATGCCGAAGTTACGATAGTGTATGGCAGAGACCACAAGGTGATTGACACAAAAAAGGCGTTGCGGCGAGGGGGGCCAGTTCGCTATGCGGATTGATGTAATGCACTACAGTGACTCTCATTTGGTTCAAGTTTCGCTCCGATTCCCGATTGTATCAATAACCTGAGACATAATTTATTTGTTGTTCTGTCGCGCGAATATTCAACTACTCGAAACCAAGGTTAGCATGTTATCAAGATAAAGCTGTAGACGTCCATCATGGTGATTAATTCGTGTACTTCATTCATACAGTCTCAATGCATTTGAGCCAACGTTTTTGAGACGGATATAATATAATGACTGAAGGGATAGCGAGTACTCCTGGATAACGAACAGATACCTTCATGTTGAGGTTGACAGTAGAACATCGAGGATCGATAGATCAAGTCTCGACACTTGATCAATGGTTGCAGTGTACCATCTTCGTATTTAGTACAATGCGATGTGATCTTGGAGGTTTCAAAGATGAATCCGAGGGCAATATATGGAGGGAGCAGTAAAAGATGAAATACCGAGGAATCATTGAACTGAAGCACGTTGGAAGACCATCCAGACATCGTTAATCGTTACCCCGGCGGTGGGGTCCTGCATGAGATCGAAGCGGACGTGGAGAAAGCGCGAGAACTGTATTCTCGATGTTGAAGCCATGACGAGGGGATGAGACAGCGACCCTAGCTTAAAGCACAGGATGACATGGGAGGGATTGCATAGACATACCTAAAACGTCCTGAAGGCAGTTCCGGACCGCAGGGCCCAATACAGCAACCGACAATGAATTAGAATCCCGAGGGGGGAGGAATGGAAGGCTTCCCACGTCAAGCAAGCATTGGACACCATCCTAATAGTCCCGTGTATCACACCCACACATTTCTGTGGCAGGCACAGATGTGGGATCCCCAGTTTGTCACCTGGGTGCTGTAGAATTACGGAGCTCTCGTGATACTGGCTGCGTAAATAAGGTGGAAACCAATCATGGAACGCACATTTGAGTTCACCTGATGACCTCGGGCGGTCCGGTTGGCAGTCAACTACCACAGCTTGCCAAGAGGCGCTGTTGCTTGAGAAATATCAAGACAAGAGAGGTATATATGGCGGCTGGTGGCAGGCACTGGCCAAGTGGCGGATCAGATGAATGTATTGATAAACTAAGGGGGTTGGTGAGGGGTTGTCAAATGGGTCAACAAGTGAGAATGGTTCTTGGTAACTTGAAAAGTACCGAACGGCATTCCCTATGACAGTTTGATCATACTCCGTTAAATTAAATGATTTCCGGTGCTCTTTTGCGAGATACGAGCGCCCGTAGGTTTCCATCGATTCAGAATATAATCGAAGTGCATTGGGAGACATGGAAAGTAACAGCATCATGACCTCACCAGAATGGAGTTAAAAGGCACCCGTCGCCTCAGAGATGTCATCCTTCCTTTCAATATGCGCGCACAGGGTGTGCGTGTGCGGGATTGCATCATCTAGCCCGAGCGGACACCAGGACTTGGTGCACGAAGTTTGGGAATAATGCATTTGCGGTCGAAGATATGGCACGTCTGAAAGGTAAGTGTGCTATCACTGTCCTAGTCAGAGGTTTTTAGTGATCACCAAGACTCTAGGTTCATCATTTAATCGCAGGCAGGATGATCATGATCAGACTCAAATCCAGGCGGATCTGTTTGTGTCCAATCTGCTGAAACGCAAGGATGTAACAGTAGGTGATTGCATTGCAATCGTCTATCTGCGCACACCTTTGTGGTTGGTCTGACATTTGATTGTGCAGCGGCCCTTCGTATCTCTTGTGAGAGTCCTGACAGTGTAGCGCCACGTCATGACGGTTGTCCACCTGGATCTGAGCTGTACGTGCCATACCATCAAATGCATACAATAACTTAAAGGCATATTTACCACTTAGGATTCCGCTAGTAGCCCATGACCAGTGCCGCCGGCTTTTCCCGATTCAGAGATTTAACATTCCCGTGGCTGCCTCAGCACTCAAGGCACACCCCGCAATCTCCGAGATCGGGGGCTGGCGATCCAGGCGACCTTTGCAAGCATTGGTCAGACAGTACTTATAAAAAGCATGCAGCCCCTTCACGTTTGTTGCGACAATACAGCCAGTCGCGACCAGATACACCTACTCAATGCCTACCCGCGCTCAATCGTCAACTGCCACATACCCTCCCCAAGACATAGCTCTGGATCGGGATGCTCAGGAATTCATCGGCTTCAGCCGCGAACCCTCTGTTGCACAACATTACCTCTGGTCAACCTCCGTGGAAGTCCCATACTACTGCGTTCACAGTTCAAGCCTTCCTATTCCACCCACAACAGCGTCAGTCGTCAATACGTATATCTATCTTCGTTGTCCTGACGATCATGGGGGGTAGGCAATTCCATTGCGGTCAACATTCGATTCCGCAGCGCACTCCATTTACTTCGCATGCGAACCAAGTCTAGTAAGACCCAATCTGCTTACGTTTGTTAATATTGACCGTTCATCTATTCATTCCAGTCCAGCCCTTTCTGCCTCCGCTCATGCAAACGAGTAGGTATCTGCAAGATGCTGTATAATCTGCATATCTTATCGCCTCCCATGGCAGACAGACACAGCACCCCACATTATGGGGGTTGATTGACATACAGGGGTTCCCAAACTTGAATGTATCGCCTGCTCCGATTGTGGTGAATAATAGGACGTCGAGCCCTAGTCCTGCCTACGCGCTTGGTCCGTATGGTACCCATCAGGACACTCACCCAGCCTTCGATCCCTTCTTGACACACCCCACCGAGCAAGGTATTTCCCATTCCGGTAACCATCTTCTCGATCAATCCAACGCCTACGGCCCTCTTTCGCACGCGACGTCTTCCCGTTACCCAGGCGCATCGAGCGGCCAGAACCAGAACGTCGCGGATTCGTTTATCCCACCCCATCCTCCATTACAATCATTCAGTTCATTTTTACCTGACCCTTATTCTCGCTCGGTGTCGACGAGGTACCTTGAATCAGATCCATATTTTCTTCTCGTATCTCCCCCAGACTCTAGTGCCTCGTCTCGCCGCCTGCGAGGGGCATGCGCGATCGAGTATGCCGGGCTATGGATCGATCAAGAAGAACTTTTACAAGGTCTCATGGAACCCAGTGGAAAGCTCAACGTTCATCAATGCCTTTGGGAGGTAGATCATTCCCCGTGTCATCTCTGGATCAAATGCGACAAGTCCTGCATCAACACACATCTACAGAAGTGGCACGGGGTGAGGGCCGGCGGAGACAAACTCGAGGTTGAATGCCGTTGGTCTGTCTGCGGAAGAACGTTGCTGAAAGAGTCGATTGCGAGGCATATCTTAAGCATCCACCTCGGAGAGATGTGGATGTGCCTGGCCTGCGGGAAGAAGATCGGTCGGAAGGACGTCTATAGGCGACATATCGTGAGATCGGGTGTTGAAGGGTGCAGGACTGCAGGCGCGCAGATCACGTACTCTGTCGACGAAGATGTGCGAGTGATTGAGGCTCGCGTCGCTCTGGATAGTGGAGGAAGACTGCGGTATGCTGACGAATGAACGACTTTCACGACTTTCTCACCGACTTTCTTTACTACTGTCATGGTGTACGCTAGATACCCTCTCCGCATGCGTTGTTACGAACTACATAGTATTCATGTACATATACCAATCTATGACCTTTACCCCACCGTCCGCAAAGTCCCGAGTCAGTGCAAGAGTAAATTCTAGGGTCATCATCAACGATGTGATGAGCTACATTGGCTCCGGGCCCACGCACCTCGGCCTCATTGGGTGAGGTAAAGCAAAGAAGCGAATGATACATCACAGGAGAGCGGTCTAGATGGTCAAGCGACTGCCGGTGGGGTGTCGAGTGAGGTCTGTGCTCGACCTTGTCCGGCGATCGTGGCGGCGTGTGGGTATTGTGTGCTCCTTGCGTGTTTGGAAAACATAGTATTCGATTAGAACTACATAAAGCGAGACGATAAGTCTCACTTACTGTATGGGATCTTCGTCCAAACAACCAAAGAAGGGCACGCCTGTAGAGTGGGATTTTTGTCCTTGTCTCCTTGAACGTCTCCTGGAGCTGCACGTCAACTTTATCACGATGGTCCTGCAAACGTCTGGCCAAATCTGGATCATTCTGCTGTTTCGCTTCTTTCATGAGCTCCGTCAACATCTGACTCTGGTCTGCCTGGAGCTTCTGGAGCCGGTTATACGTAATTTTGCCAGCCTCGGTCTCGTTTATTCGCTTTTGCTGTTCGATGAGTTCTTCCTGTATAACCAGTTGCTCTCCACCGTTTCCCATCCTCAGAAGACTCCCGACGATCTCCTGTGCGGAATCGGGTGTATTACAGAACCTGTGCACGGTAGCACCTCCATCTATCAGCGCCCGCCAGAACTCGTCTTTGAGCTGGGTCTCCCTTCGTATTGCCGTAGCTTTGTCCTTCGATTGGTCCCACATGGTCGTAACGAGACGTGTTCGCGGCAGGGGTGCATTCCCGCAAAGCCGGCCAAACATTTGAAGATTCTTGCGAGTAGAACCGGGCATGCGATTGTCCGTTATTCTGTGGACATAGATTATACCAGCGATTCTGAGCGGGATCCCGTTTGAATACCTTGATATATGTTGAGAGGCGATCGTTAAAAAAATTAGAATATGACGTACTTTTGTGTGAGCCAGTCAGCAATTACCCTTAAGATCTCGGAATCTAGCCGATCGGTATCATCAAAGCTAGGAGTGTCGACTAACACAACACGGAGATCCTGGTACATGATAC
>JBBPJO010000340.1:0-14782 GCA_038088815.1 Boletus nobilissimus | reverse complement strand
TTCATCCTCATCTTCATCCATACCATCGCTGAGCTGAGCTGGACTGAGCTTCCACCACTCTCTGGGAGGGTTCCTCTGTCTCTGAGGGAGTCGAGCGCCAATTCCGACTGGGCTAGGCGCAGCTGGCTGTGGGAGAGCTTGTGGTGGGGTGACTGGTGAAGCTGGAGGCGAAGCAGGAGGGGTCTGAGGCGGAGCAGGAGCAGGAACTTGCTGCACTGGCAAACCTCCCCCAGGAACTGATATCTGCGGCGCATCAGACTCGTCCGCATCATACAGAGTAGGGGGTTGGTAACCAGCGTCAGTAGAGATGTCCCTAGCTGGAGATGGCGCACCAGAAGAAGGGGAGCGAGCTAAGAAGTGTCTCTCATCGAAATCTGCGCGTTCTGAAATGACCGTGCGCTTGGTAGCCGGGTTATAGAACTGCCAAGCCTTGTAACCATCTGGATAGCCAATAAAGATACACTTCTCAGAGTGAGACCCAAACCCTGGTCGCTTGTCCTTCTGCACATGCACATAGGCAGTGCACCCCCAGACTCGAAGGTGAGACACATCCGGTTTCTTGCCATGCCATCGCTCATAAGGCGTAGCATTGTCCACAGCATCAGTGGGGCATCGATTCCAGACATGCACAAGCGCAGCTAATGCTTCTCCCCAGAAGGCTGGAGACAAGCCTGACTCGTTCAACATGGCAGTGATGCGTTCGTCGAGTAGCCTATTGGCTCTCTCTGCAACACCGTTCTGCTGAGGTCGAGCCCTGACAGTATGCTGGCGCATAATGCCACACTGGGTAGTAAAGTCTGCAAAAGCGTTGCTCATGTACTCACCCCCCTTGTCATCTCGAAGCGTCTTGATCTTGCACTCAGACTGGTTCTCAGCGAAGGCTTTGAATGTCTTAAACGCATTGAAGACGTCCGATTTGCGCCTGATGGGGAGAACAAAGCGGTATCTGGAGTAATCATCAATGAAGGTGACCCAATAGCGACAGCCAGAGAAGGAGGGATGGGACACTTGATGAACATCGCTGTGGACAAGCTCCAGAGGACGAGAGGACTGCGATGTCGAGGAAGGGAATGGGTTGGCATGCATCTTGCCAGCGATGCATGGCTCACAGATTGGATCTGGGGGAGTCTTAGCATTGAGCCTCAGTCCAGTGACTAGATTGCGATCCAAAAGCGATGACACCAGCTAGATGGTGATGCGCAAGCCTCCGATGCCAGAGAGACCAATCAAGTGGTAAGGTCGTCGCAGGAAGAGCTTGCTGCTCGATAGACTCAGTAGTGCCATCCAGGAACACAGCATTGTTGCCAGTGATGGTGGCGACGAAAAGAGGCGGTCCAGAACGCTGAGAGAAGACCATATGGGTATCATTGATGCTGACAACGAGGCCAGAGTGACAAGTGAGATACAAGACAGACAGGAGATTATTTCGAAGGTCAGGCACATGCAGGACTCGAGAACACTCGACCACTCTAGCAACCCTGCCTTCTATTACTGGATGGAACACTACAGACCCAACACCAGCCGAATAGACTGTTGTGTTGTTTGCCAAGGTGATAGGCACGCGATAAGGGGTATAGTTACGCAGCCAATGGCGATGGGGTGTCATATGAGAAGTAGCACCGGAGTCTGCATTCCAAGCAGCGTCAGCAGAGTGCTGAGAAGGAGGAGAGGGGTCACTGGAACGAAGACTTGCATTTCCTGCATGTTCCGTGGTGTTCTGAGTGGTCTGGGCGACGTTGGCAACAGAAGCAACAGGAGCAACAGGAGCAGGCGCAGCTGGAGTAGCAGTAGGAGCAGCAGTGGATGCAGGAGAGGCTTTCTGGGACTGATTGGCCTTGGATCCTTTCCCCTTCGATGTCTTGTCCGCAGTTTTGGCACAAGCCAGAGCAAAGCACTTGCATTGGCAATGACCAGGCTTCTCACAGAAGGTACAAGCGGAATTAGGGTCGCAGGTGCAAGAAGAACTGTTGGCAGAGAGGACTGAAGACGTCGGCATGGGGCTAGAGCCATCAGGACTCGGGCGACGATTGAGTTCTTCGGTCTGGAACGCAGCTTTGACCTTATCCTTGTCCAGATCAGTGATGAGGGCAAGAGAGGATGTGAAGTGATAGTATTCTGGTCCAAGAGCGCGAATCATGGCCATGCAAGCGAGTTCATCATCGAGATTGGTCAAGGTGAAGGTAGAAGTGCGCAGCTCCTTGATCCTGGCGATGGAATCCTCAACTCGAGCAGTTAGGGCAGTGAAAGGCTCTTCAGGACGCTTCCTAATGCTAAAGAACTCATCATAGGCGACAAAACGAGTTCCAGGCTTCTTCTGGATATAGAAGGTCTCTAAGGCGGTCCAAGCAGCGGCAGGATTGTCCTGCTTGCTCCTAATGTGCCCTCTCTGCTCTGGGGCAATGTTGAGCATGAGTTCACCAGCAGCCTTGTCCTGCTTGACATCCCATGCATCCTGCTCAGTTCCACCTGTAGTGGGTCGCACTTCCTTGTTGTCAACGAGTCTCCAGAGGCCTTTCGAGCGCAGTAGGGCCTTCATCTCTTCACTCCAGGTGGTGTAGTTGGTACCATCAAGAGCTTTGATGCGATGGGAGGCTTGCTCAGAAGACATGATGGATAGATATGGTAGTGTTCGACGATGGGAAGGGTATAGCGAGGTGGGAACGAAGACTCGTGCTTTGCAAATAGGATGGACGGGTAGAAGAGGTCACAGGCAGCAAGGTTCAGTATGGGTATGCTGAGGATTGAGCAAGAGGATCGAAGATATAGGTCGATGTTTGGAAAGAGGGGCTCCAGAAAGATTGGGCCGTTGAGAGGCAATGCAACGACGATTCCAACAGAGAATGGGTGCGCTAGGACACTTGAGAGGACGTAGATGATGATGGAATCAAGAATGAGGGGTATTGGACCAGAGGCCGTTGAGTTATGATAGGCTCAAAATTGGGTGAAGCGCACTATGAGGCCAAGATGCTTTCCAATGGTATAACTCGTGATCCCAACGACGGATCAACACGAAAATCGGTCCACAGAGGGATCTGATGATGGGGAATCGAATGGTATTGTTTTTGAGGCGTGGATCTGAGCTGATCTTGTGCGATGATGGCTAGAGCGCAGGGCTCATAACCTGTTAAGAGCGAAAATGCTAGTTGAAGCGGACTAGCCACTTGCTGGATCAACTCAGGACGACTCTGGAGTCCACAGTGAGTAACCATGATGATATTGAGAGAGATAAGAAGATTATACAGACCTGGAGTCCACAGTGAGTAACCAAAGGATACAATGTGGCGCTCCAGGGAGTAACTGTGCTTCAAAGTAAACAACTGTAAATAGATCAGCCACAATGGACTGGGAGGCACAAAGGTAATGTCCTGTATGGGTAGAAACACCACAACAAGGTAAAGAGAAGCTGAAAAGCGGTAGGTAAGTAAAGTGACCATGGAGAAGAACATGGGCACGATTAGAATGAGAAATGAATGATGGATGAGGTGCGAAATCAACAAAACTAACACTTACTGCGCGACTGACATCTTCACACTCTCAGAAGGTCACCTTTTCCTTGTTGAGGCGAAACATCAGCCAGGATGGACCTAGCCTTGGCTTATGTATACCTGAAGCTGTTGGTCAAGCGATCGCATTGGCAGTCAAGACTGGGTCAGTACGAACACTCCCATTTCAACTTTACTCACTGTTTCTAGGCAAAAGACCGTTCGATTTTGTCTTTCCAATGGCCAGACATGGATTTTTTTGGTTTTAAAATCAGAAGAGGGGCCATTGGACAAGGGGGGAAAGGGAGAAACCTGATGGGTTTTCTTTCAATCGGCCCGTAAACAGCTTAGCAAACAGGTTCTTGAGTCCTCGACTGGATCTGTCGCAATTTCTGAATACCTCACACTCATCCTTGAATGGGTAAGTGTGCTGCAGGTGCTACATACCCACATCCTAATGATCTTCAGTTACACCTTCCACCACAAGTTTATGTCATTACGGGGCAGCAAAATCTTTGTAAATTGATCACGTTACGTTGCGAGCGATGCTGCCACTTCGTGCGATTCCAGAACGACCTCGCAGTACGGCGTTTTCCTGCACTGACCATTTTGTAAGCAGCGAGCGATACAGATCAAATCTGATGAAAGATAAGCCTTCAACAATGCGATCATTCTGACATGCTGTCAAGCAACTTTCCAATGGCAACCGCTTTCAAGAGAAACTGAACTGTGCCAGCCTTATGATTACCCGGGTGCTTCCGCATTTTCCTAGGGCCAGCGAGGGTTTCCGAAAAGGTCCCCAGCCTTCTGAGTCCGGAAGCCCCCGGAAAGGTTTTGAGCAAAGGACAAAATACTCGAGTTCTTCACGGGGGTGAGGGTGATCATTTTCCAAGAGAGAATGAACCAATACAAACAAATACTCCCTGTCAACTACTACTGCCGTAGCGTCTGCCCAGACTTGGACACCCCACGTCGCAAGAGGGCAATTCCATCCCAATCAGAACCATGGCACCAGCCTGCACCTAAATCTTATTGGCTCGGAAGCACACCCGTCACCCGTCGCCCACCGCCCATCACTCATCCAAAATCTCCACCTTCAAGGGTTTCAGCTCGGTCCTGTACACCAAGTTTGAGATTGCCTTTTTTTGGGGACCTGTACCAACCAGCAGATGTCTTGACGTCAGTCCTTGTGAATCTATGGTCATGTTTGCATGTAAGTCTAATTACACACGATGATAGTGTGGACAGCTCCTATATGCAGGTAGGGCAACACTGAATGATCTAATACAGCTTACTTGTATGTGTCTAGTTGTAGGGGTTACTAACAAACAAACATGACATTAGGTAGTCAGTCACATTTGAAATACTATGGTACGAGGGGTAAGCAATGCAGTCAGCCAGCATACATGCTGCTTGTACTACCTCAGAATTGGCTGGCAATGAGAGCTCCAAGCGCTTGAGATGCCATAGTGCAAGTTGAGATCTAGAATTATCCACCAGAAAGGCTGGGATTTCCCTCATTAACCCGACATCAGACTTGTGGTTGGGATGACCCTCCAGCAACTGCAGAAAGTATAGGATGTGGTGATCCAGCAGCAACCCAGCCTCCTTCCGGAAGTCATCTAGAAGAGATACAGCCAGTTCAAGCCCTGCAGTCATGTTTGGTGCTTGGATAATGTTGGACTTGGGTATAGAAAGATAAGCACGATGTCAAGGTTGAAAGTTGTTTTACTCACCCCTGGAATCCCTGATGATTTGGCTTAGATTAGACTCTGCAGATAGGTGTTTGTGAGAAGAAGCCATAGAACTGTCATTTGAGGCTGATATCAGCTGGCAACACCTTCCTCACTCCAGTTGGCAAGAAGTCCGAAGATGTGTCGGACTCCATTATTTGTTTATGTTTCCCCAGGGCAAAGGGTTGCATAGCCTAAATCCCCTAACCGGCCTTCCTGTGCTGGAGACCCACCTGGATAAACACAGTGGCTCGTGCTAACGCTGAGGTGCCAATGATTTGAGGCTCAGACTCGTCAAAAGGCATTTTTCGAGCAAGGTAAGTACAATTGGTCTTGATGGCTTAGGTATGTGGCTCTTTGTGCATTCGTTTTGCTTGGATTGCTGTCAGCTAAGGTCCAGACTCATTCCGTGAATTCACCCTTTCTGCTCTGTAACAGGTGGCAGTCTGTAGTGCCATCGTCGTCTCATTGGTCCATCGCCAACATCTCCATTCCAAACCTTCATGCTCAAAGTTCAATAGTCTTTGCGGGTGCAATCTCTGCAGAGTGTGTCCTGCCCACCCCTCAATCTGCTGAATAGAACTGCCTGGCTAGTGTCATGTGTACCAGAGCTTGCAGGTACGAACGTCGTGTGTAAAAAACCACAACTGTAAACTACCGCATTAATTTACATGTCCGAAGGGTTCACCACGCTTGTAGTAAGTATATTGTAATATTCTTCCTTTTGCTGGTGCTGCATGCCGCAGACACAGGCACGCTACTTCCAACTTGAATATCTCAAATGCTACACCATGCGCTGCTCCATAGTCACTCGCGGCATAGGCACGAGTATGGGCTTATAAACGCTTATAAACGCTCGGCACATTGTACTTTCTGGTCAAAAATGAATCACAGATTGAGCACTGTACAAGAACAACCACAATACGAATCAATGATGTCAACTTGGACAAAGTTTAGGTATCCACCTTGTTCAACAGAGGCATCAAACCAGTGTTGGATGACTCAGCCTTCTTGGTACGTGCTGTATTGTTGCTGGAATCCATGCTCATCCATCTACCTCTCAAACTATTCCTATCACACATTTTTACACGTCAGTTGACCAAATTCATGCGACAAGTGCTGTGTGTCATTGGGTTTGAGCGACCCGTCGTCGTTACCCCAAGTACTTCCTCAAGTATGCTGGCAGAAGAGGGTGGTGCATGCCAAAGGTGAATTCCCAACTACTGCCTTACTTAATCTATCTCAATTCGGGAGGTACTCCTTGAAGGTGGTTCTGGCCGTCAGAGGGCAGTTAAGGGACAACAAGGGGGCGCAGACCATCGCTAGGTGGTGATGTCATCTGGAGGCGTCCGTGATGAACAGGCATCAATTAAATGATACACATTTAGTAGAATACATATCGAAGATAATAGCACTAGAACCTATGCGTTGGCTCCCGTCCCCCGTTCCGAGCTGGAACAGGCTGGCAGGTGCTTATGAAAGACACCAGGGACGGACCAGGGTAAATGTAACAGCGGTGGCAGCCCTCACCTTACCATTTTCTGTTCCGAACCAGAACAGGCAGGCAGCACCTTTGCCTCGCACATACAAGAGGCGAAATGTATATACATGCACACATATCAATTCATTCAAGGAAGACAATACTAAGGGTATGCTGACAATGTATGTACAAAGAAACCATAGGACGACAAACCTGTGCAGCTTCAAGGACCTGAGGACAATTTGAGGCTCATTTGAGCTATGGTGGCCTGGAGTGCGCTGACGGACGACAAAAGTTGCACCTTCTCCTGTTCGTGAACAACAAGCTTCATCGCAAGCTGCTTCATCTGCTCCTTGACCTCCAAGATTTCCTGCTGCTGCTTCACAACAGTGTCTTCCAGAGGGTTGGGCTGGGACACGGCCACTTTTCCTCGTCGGCGCCGGATGGAAAATACACCTGATGTTCTTCATTAACCTATAGAACACTGACATAGCAAGACTTACCTGTGATGTAACAGTGTGTCTTTTGTGAAGCACACCTCATGCAGGCACGCTTTTCGTTTTGGGAAGCTGGGGTTGACTGGTTGACTGCTGGCCACACGCATTTGAAACCACGAGACCGACAGGCCTCACAAACCTGCAAAGGTAGTAAGTCGCAGTTCGCTGCGAATTAGAAGAACCCGAGATCTGGAGCTCACCATGGGTCCTTCCAGCTCTTCCGAAGCTACCCCCAGATTTGGCGTGGCGGCCCTGGCTTTACCTTTGAGGTTGGAACATTTTGACAGACTGGGGCTGGGAACATCATCATCATCATCATCATCATCGTTGATGACAATCTTTTGCGAATGACGTTTGGTCCTTTTACCGGGGTGTCAGGGCTCTTCTTCTGCTGGGTGTTTCTTGCGAGTCAGAACAACCTCCAGAATTCTGCTACTTTCTCCCCCTGCGGTAGTCTTCTCACCTTAATCTGCCTAGGAAGGGCCATTGTTTTTGTGGCGTTGAAGTTCTACAACCTTTCCTGAGCATTGCCATGAATATTATCACGTAGCTTCCTTACCACACTTTTTCTTTAGCTTCGTTAAGTTCAGCTTCAAGCCGGCTGCGTCTGGCTCATTGGGTACACTCATATCAGATGCTCGAGGTGACTGTGGGGGGGAGATGGATCTTTCAAACTCACTAGATGATAATAAGTTGTGTGCATGTGCAATAAAGCACCGAGAGAAAACTCACCAGAAGGTGGGGGATTTTCCCACCACCGATCCGGCTCTCCCAACTCCAGAAGGGGTAGGGGAAGGGTGACGTATTCTGGCACTGTGACAGCGAGGTCTTCCACACGCAGGTCTTCAAAATGGAGGACGTCCATGTTTAATCAACTGCTGTAGTATCTTGAAAGCATGCCTCGCAGGCTTCCTAGCAGCGTGGGGTGAGGTGAGTTTATGCTAGGTGGCTCAATAGCTGAAAGGAAAACGGCTCGGTTTGTTTCTCAGAAGCACCAAGTATGCCCAAGAATGCTTACCAGTTCTCGTTCAATGCCGTCCCTCATCCATGAAACCCAAGCATGCCTTGGCCCCACGAGTTGAGGAATCGTCGCGAGTGCAGCCTGTATGCGAACGGACACATGGAATGCGTGGTCATGCGAAGGCGAAAATCGTTGAGGTTGTACAGTTGGATGAAGCACAGGACATAACCAGGACTTGCGGGATTGCAGGATGTGCACTTTCGCCTGCCTGTCTCCTCTGTATTATGTAAACATTTCTAACCAACCCCACCCCCATTGTTTATGTAATGTCACTTTGCAAGCTCAAAGTTTCAAGTCTTGAAGTGCACGTAGGCCGCCACGTTTGTCCCAGCCCCCGTTCCCTACACGTCAGTGACCATCACATATGCCATGGCTGCATTCACCATCCCTGAACTTCGCAAGATCATTACCTCGGTGAACGAATACCTTATACACAATGAGAAAATGATGAGCACGGAAGGCATCGAATACCTAAAGGTAAGTAGGTCATACCACACTTGTTGTTTCTCTCCATTGACTTATTTTACAGCTTGTACGCCAGACCCTGCAAGGGGCTACGCAATTCGGCATCAGCTCTGGCGACGATTTCCAATGGGTAGAGTCCACTCCAGGGACCGAGAAAGAGCATGAGTGGTTGCAGCTCAAAAAAAAGGGGGTCAAAGGTAACTCCAATGCTGGCGATTGTCTGACCTCTTACCATCCTCTAGGGCCACAAGGTACATCAATGTCCACCACGACCAACACCGTTCAAGAGGTTAGTGTTGATTGTGATAGTTCTAAGTAAGACCAACATGTTTGCTTCCTTCTAGCGTGCAACGACGCTGGGGAAGAGAAACGCGAATGGAGAGCCAGAAGGAACACTTGCTCGACCAGACAAAAGATGATGCGAAGATAACGTCCTCTCAAACTACCATGCAAAACTGTTGTGCGACCTGGTGAAGGGCAGAGAAGAGCTGGAAGAAATTGTCGATTGCCTCAAATTATCTCTCCAAATCATTCGAAATGGCGGGCCCAGTCAAATGTTGGAACACCACCTGGAGCACCTGGAGAAAGTGGTGGCCAACAACGACTCGGAGATATCGATGGCGGCTTTAATGCTGGTCAATTCCATCAAATATTTGTCGTGTACCATGATGTGTAAAGAGTGACCAATAACCGTAGTTTCTGTTGTGCACACCCCCAGTATTCCGATCTCGGAAACATGGAAAGGCGGGCAGGGGCTGAGAATCATCAGAAATAAGATGCTTTTCACTCGATACAACCCTATTGCGTATTTACACCATGAGATCAGGGTTGACTTAGAATTCAACGGTTTTGTGGTGCTGGATTTGGGGACATTTAGTGTGGACTACTTAAGCGAGTACGCGTCCACAAAACCCCTCCTTATTCCTCATTCCCCATTCCTTACCATCAACTCACCATGGACGAACCTCTCAAGCCGTGCGTCAAGTACGCAAATTGCTTGTTCTCGACCACCATTCCAGACGTCGACGGCGGACCAGTTGCATAGGCTTAGCTACCCCTAATGTTCGGGAGTGTTCGGAAGAGCCCTGCACTCGCAGACCTCTTCCTTTCCCCTTTGAGCAAATGGCCATCATGTATGAAGGGGCGGGAAAAGAGTAATCCCAGACTCACTTGGAAGGTGGCCGAGGGCTTACAGTATGGGTCTCCCAAAAACCCCCCCCCCACCATTCCACAGCGTTCCAGTGGGTTATCTGAGGCAGGTGGTTATGGGGGAATGCACAGTAATTTGAACGCGTCAGAGCTTCACTGAGCCTAAGCTATTTTGTTGTACTATTGTTTTCCTGCACGTATCTATCCACAGTATAATAGCCATATCCATTCGTAATTGCAATATGAAGAAGGACATGGGTATACCTCTTTTTATTCATTGCATTTGATCTATCATTGAATTCATCTATCGGATGCAGAGTCCTGCGCACACCAACACCAATCTTGTCTTGATGGTGGCGGCTCTCCATGAGTTCCATGAGACAAAGGACATGATACTGCAGGCTGAAGCTCATCATGGTACAAAAGGTATAAAGGATGATTTCAATATACTGAAACTAGAACTCTTCCAGAGTTTCGCATGGAACATCACAGACAACAGGTCACTGATCCAGTACACTGCTGATGTCACTGAGCACCTCCATATAACTCACTGCAAGATTCCATTTGAGCAGACAAACTGGAATGCCAGCACATTTGTTGATCAGGTCATTGGATTACTCAACCGTGCGGAAAACATCCATCGTTTTGATTTGTATCACATTCTGCGCTGTTCCAGTATGCCACTGGAATGTATCATTGCCACTGAAGATGGATTGACCCCACCCTCTCGTTCATCTCTCAGATAGGTCCCAACGAAGAGATCTCATTCACAGGACCATGTCCTTCTGCAACCATTTCACCAATCCATGCAGCTTTGTGTCCTCAGATGGCGCTGTAGCCTTTCACATACTATAAAGCCTGACGCCACTGGTCTCTCAATTGCAGCCATGCAGACCATCTACTGCCTACCCTGCTTCACAGATTATCTCACCCATTTCATGCAGGCTGATCCGCGCAACCCACTGGAATCAATCATCAATACATGGCACAAATTTTGTATTCAGCACCACTCTTCTTTCTGATCCCGCTGTGTTATGAAAAGTCAAGTTGTGCAGGCCTATCCACACTCACATGGGCATCCATTTGGTGTACATGATGTTGTCCTTGTAAACCATGGGGAGGGTATTATGTGTGTGTACCATGGTAATTTTTTATTTTGTTTGCTCAACTCTCTGATAGATGTTGCACAAGTGAAAGCTATCTTCATGCCAAAGTCAAAGACACCACTAAATCCTCCTGCATGCCTACTTTTATTTGTCGATTTTTTCACGGTTGTCGCTAACCCAGAAGAGAACTCTGAAGGTGTTGGGCTTTATAGGGTGCAACGCCTACCCTCTGCACAAAACATTTGAACAACTTGCCACTCGGTCGTACACATGACAGATGTGGTGCGATCAGTCGAGTTGATCCCCATTTTCGAGACAAGGATTGAGGATGTGGAGGCTACGAGTGAGAACTGTTTGTACACATATCATCAATACTATGTCAACTCCTTTGCAGACAAAGAGACATTCAATGTTGTATGTACTATAGAGTAGCCATACTGTTTATTTTTACAATCCCGTTGTTTTTTTCTGTGGTGAGCCAGCTAGTGGTAGGAAGTGATCAAGATTGATTGTGTGACAACTAGATAAGATAATGATCCATTGGATTCCGCCCCAATAATCATTCTGACATGCGAGATTGGGATGTTAGCCAATCAGATACAGCTAACCCACAGTCGTAAAGGTCCGTAAGCAATCAAACCTCTACCAACTGCATATTGCATTTCACTCGTCCTGCAGATGTGGTATCACCTGTGTAGGCTCACACTCACCGGTGACAGTAGGCACAGGTGGTGCAGCAAATCACGTGCAATGTGATGCACAGCGGGGGAATCTCAATTCATCAAATACAGCATATCCTGAGGTAAAAAGGACATTGTTGGGGGAATGCATGAATAGGAAATTGGATTCATTTCCTGGCATCACACCCAGATACAACATAAGTTTGGATTTAGGGGCCATTTTATTAACCCACACATCTTCTGGGATCTGCACATATGCAGCACTCCCAAAAACATAAAGATGGGGTATTATATTTGGCTGCTGCTTATGTAGCAACTCATGAGGAGTGCGCCAGTTATGGCGATGCAGCAGTGTCCTGTTGTAGATGTGGGTTGCATGTAAAATACTGAATTCCCACCAACTATCCAGAATGCAGGCATCATGCTGCATAGCTTCAGATTTGTCCATGACAGTATGCATGAATTGTTCTGCTTGACCATTTTGTTGTGGAGTATGAGGGGCACTTTGAAAAATGTGTATTCCCTCCCCCTTGAGCATGTCATTGTATGCTCTGGACTTGTATTCTCCCCCAGCATTGGACATCCATTCTAAGACTTTTGCTTTGAATTGCATGGACACTATTTTTAAGAAGTGTCTTGTGGCTGTCAATGCAGCATCTTTGGTGCACAAAGTCATGACCCACGCCATGGAGGCATAGTCATCAAAGAAGGTGATGATATACTTGTACCGATGGTATGATTTGATGGGGAAGGACTTAATGTCTGAGTGAATCAATTCAAATGTGTGTGTTGCTCATTGGGTGGAGAACTCTGGTTAGGAAGTTTACCTTTAGCACAGCCATCACAGATAGAGCTTTCTTGTGGAATCTCAACATCAGGTAGACTTTTGACGTGCTTTTTGACATGTCTAAGAACCTCCTTTGAGGGGTGACCTAAACATTTATGGAGAGTATCATATGTGATGGTCTTCGTCATGTGGGCTTGTTGTCCTTTCAATGGTAATGCTTCGATCATGTATAAACCACAACCAACTCGACCAGGAGTAAATGGGGCAAGTATAGTGCCATCACCATAGGTCACTGTAGTCTGTCTGCTATTACCATGGACTTTTGCACCACGATTGAGTAATTGACCAAGGGAGACCAGGTGAACGCCTGAGTTGGGTATTAAGCCAACATTGTGCAGATCCATGATCTGAGAGACCTTTTCAGAGTCTTCCCAATGCACAAGTACTTGACCTGTTCCTTCAACATAGATCAAACCAGAGGCGGTTGTGACAGGTATCTGTTCATGATGCTTAAATGCCTCATATTCAACAAAGTCAGTGTGATCAGGTGTAAAGTGCATTGAAGCACCCAAGTCAAGGATCCAGAACTTCCTGGAAGGATCACACGAACACTTATTATTTGAACTGGTAGGAGTAGAGCACGAAGAGCAGACTTGATTCATGCTGCTGTGCATAGATACAAGGTTTGTATCTACATAGTCCTTTGCCATCAACATAAAATCATTAACTACTTTTGTTGGAAACAATGCATGTAGGTATTTTATGTCAGTTCGGGTAAGGTTTGTGGAACAAATCACTTGCCTGATCATATGAGGCCACAAGGGATCCTTAATCCCAGCCTCATCAGCAATCTCCCCATTGACATCAGAGCCATAGATGTCCACCATGTCATCCATGTCCCAAGAGGACTGGGAAGGTGGTTCTATCTCACGCTTGCATGAGCAGCAACTCTTGTGTCGTTTGGGAGCAACAACAGGCTCCTCATCGTCATCGGAGATCTCAATGATGTGCTGATCATCCAGAATGTCGACACTATAAATGAGATCAGGGTTTTTGAGGATCCAATCTGGTTCACTCACCCTTTTTTCCTTGCTTGTTTCTTCATTGAGCTTCCAAATCATCTTGGAGGATGGTTGGATCTCAAGACGATGAGTGAGGGTGAAGGCCTCTTGGATGTGAGTGTTGGTGGGGGGACCACCAGAGCCCTGATACATCTGCAGGGATCAACCATGCACTCTTTGCCCCCTGTGTAGGTGACAATGGCAGGGGAGGTGATGTGGGCATGGTTGTCCTGTGACTTGCTTTTCTTCTTGCCTTGCTGGGTTTTCTTCCCTGATCCCTCTGTGCTAGCTTCCCCTTGCTGCTGCTGCTGTTGGAATTTCAGGTCATCACCCTTCCACTTCACAGCCAATATTTTATTGGCCTGAGCTGGTTGCTTCCCTTTGTGACCTCCCAGGAGATGCTGATCCCATGACAGGACTGCAGCCTTGTGGATCTCGTCAATGGTGGGGGTTTTTGGCTTGCCAGCTGAGTCCTTGGCTTGGATCATCATCTGGAGGATGGTGTCCATTGTGGAAGGGAGCTTGCTAAGAAGCAGCATCACCTGGATGCCATTAGGAACTTCATAGCCGGCCACCTTTAACCTCATGAGGAGGTTTGCTGCCTTGTCAAGGGCAGGTGTTACGATTTACTCTTTTCTTTACCTTTCTTGAGCCTTGTACTACTATTATCACATGTTCGAATCTCGTCCAGGACTATATTTCTTTTCTTTCGTCGCTGACTCATTCCCTAACCACATGACCTTATCTCAGTTGCTTCATCAGCGACTCCTTCCATCAGATTCCTTTGCTTTCCATGACCCTCTATGCTTGCCCTTAACTTCTTCTCTGTCTATATAAACCTCATCAAATCACTCTTGTATTCCCAGTTTAGACCTCCTTGGAATACATCTTGTATCTGTGCTTTCCAAGCCTTGACTCATCGTCGACACTCGATCAACTCCTTGAACTCTTGAACCCTTGAAACTTTGAACCTTCGTCATGCTAGCATTTGACTAGCGCTCCTTGATCTATCAGATTTCGTACCGCCGCTGAGGGTATGCTCACTCAGAACCTTAGACCCCTTCGCGACCATCCAAGGCTATGTCCAACCCTACCTGGGCCAGTTGTAACAAAAGGTCTAAACTCTTGTATCGCGGCTACCACCGCTGTAGTACCGCACCATAGCCAACCAACCCCCTCGAAACCCCTACCCCGGCCTACGACGACTGTGGGGACTCCCTGCAGAAGAACCCACCCCCTCTGAGACCTCCACCTCCTCCACCGAAGGAGAGGAAGAAACCAACTCCCTAGACCTTGATGTTACTCTTCCATCCGCTCAGGA
>JBBPJO010000339.1:0-14820 GCA_038088815.1 Boletus nobilissimus | reverse complement strand
TACTGCAATCAACTGGAAATTACTCACTTTTTTTTAGGTGGGCTGGATGTTGGGGATGAGATCCCACTGCCCTGGGGCTGAGGGCACTCTGACTGCAGCAGTTGCCAAGGCACATTGTCCCTCAGCATAGCAGCCTCCTCCTGCAACGACTTGAAGATGTGGTCATCAGTGCTGGCATCTGCTGGTGCAGTTGATGCAATGCTTTGACAAAAGACAAAGGCCTCTGCCTGGCGATCCAGTAACTGGGGTTTTGCACCATCATCCTCGGGTTGGTCTTCTTCATACTGATCAATGAGGTTGTCCAAGCTGGTTATAGCCACCAGAACCTCCAGCTCTTGATCAGACTTGAAGGTGGATTCAGTTTGCTAAGGAGGTGTGTTGAAGTCGCTTTGCATGCTGGTGGTTGCAAGAAGGTGATGGGCCTGGGATGACCCGAATCCAACCACATCATCTCAAACGTAAGCCTTGCAGCAGTAAGGCATACCACAGCAGCCTGCTTTCAAGCTTTGATTTAGACAAGCACCATGTTCACGATGAACATGTGAAAGGTATTTCTAGTCCTGCATTATCATCATATCCCTGCTCGCATCCATGCCCGAATCCCTCTCCACCCCCCCCAATCTCACCCCAGTGCCGCCTGCTTATGCAATGCCACACACACCACATCCATCTGGTCACTGGCCCATCAAAATGCGCCCTGAAAAACCCATGTGTGCCAAGCGACTCCCAAATATATCCCATCTATCTGCCCATACTTTGTGTGTAGTTGCATGGGCTCAAAATATGCCACATCATCCGGGTTGAGAAGCATTGCAGTGGCGGTTTTGCGGTGCACATGGAAAGGGTGGCCAGAGAGGACGATGCATTGGGCGATGATGTGCGTCATGTCGGGGTTGAGAAAGGTGCCCATGGTGACAAGATGAGGATGATAAGAGCGAAAATGCTAATTGAAGTGGACTAGCCACTTGCTGGATCAACTCAGGACGACTCTGGAGTCCACAGTAAGTAACCAAGATGATATTGAGAGAGATAAGAAGATTATACAGACCTGGAGTCCACAGTGAGTAACTAAAGGATACAATGTGGCGCTCCAGGGAGTAACTGCGCTTCAAAGTAAACAACAGTAAATAGATCAGCCACAATGGACTGGGAGGCGCAAAGGTAGTGTCCTGTATGGGTAGAAACACCACAACAAGCTAAAGAGAAGCTGAAAAGTGGTAGGTAAGTAAAATGACCATGGAGAACAACATGGGCACGATTAGAATGAGAAATGAATGATAAATTAGGTGTGAAATCAACAAAACTAACACTCCCCCCTGATTGCGCAACTCTGGCAATCAAACTAGCTCCCCCCTGCTCCAGCAAGTCCCATCATCTCACAGAAGCGCTGCACTTTGACTTGAGGCAAGGCCTTGGTCAAAAGATCTGCAGGCATGTCTGAAGTTGAGATAAATGTAGGGGAGATGATACCTTTGTCCACCACATCTCACAACCAAAACCAATGCATATCCAGTTGCTTCATGCGTCCATGATGCTCTGGATGCTTGGCTACCTGGATCGCAGACTGGTTGTCAATGCACAGCACAGATGGCACAGTGACAGGGAATCCAATCTCCTGCGTTAGCCTGCGCAACCAGAGAATCTCTTTACCAGCCTCGCATGCAGCGATATACTCTGCTTCTGTGGTGGATAAAGTGATGATGGGCTGATGCTTCGACATCCAGGAAACAGCACCAGTACCAATCTTGACTACATAGGCACCTGTAGAGCATCCAGTGTCCTTACAACTGCCATGGTTGGCATCAGAGAACACAGAGAACGACTGAGAGAACGAAGGATCAGGTGAATAGGTGATACCATAGTCAAGAGTACCCTTGATGTAGCGCAACAAGTGCTTGATAGCGTTCCAATGGACAATTCCTGGATTAGAAGTGAAGGAGGCGAGTTGGCCAACAGAGTAGGTGATATCTGGGCGAGTAGTGCAACAGAGATACTGTAGGGAACCAATGGCAGCACTGTAGGAGACTGTATGCATGAAAGCAAGCTCCTCAGGCATCTTGGCAGCTTGATCGAGACAAAGAGACAGCCCTGGATCCACAGGGGTGGTGACAGGCCTGGAGTCAGTCATTCCAAAGTGATCAAGCATGTTGACGCAATACTGGCGCTGGGAGATAGTCAGAGAGCGCTTGGAGTGATCCTGATCGATCTTGATCCCTAAGATCTCGCTTGTAGGTCCCACATCGCGAACCTTGAAGTGTTTGCCTAGATCTGCCAAAGCCTGCTTGATGGCACTCAAGGATTTGCAAGCAAAGGTCATGTCATCAACAAAGACAGGGAGAATGATGCACACATCATCCTTGACAAAGACATTGTAACACACAGCGTAGTAGTGACATAGCGTGCCATGATACAAAGAAGAGTTCGCATGTAGAGAAGGGAGAGCGAGTGACGAATAGAGGGATCCTCGAGGAACAATGCTGAGCTTTGAGACAACGCGAAGCCTAAGCTGGTCTCACCTATCTAGGAATCTCGCTAGACTCGGTGGTCACTAGGAACTACACTGATATTGCGTAGAACTAGCTTAGGGAAAATTACAAGAGGGCAAGAGAGCGTCTTTATATATGGTAGGCCCCTTCTAAATAAAGAAAGGATGCGCAGCATCCGCAGTCGTAAATATGTGACTCGATGCGCAGCATAGGAGTCAAGACAAGTCATGGCGAGTCATAAACAAAGGCTATGCCGCAGGCGGTGAAGTCTAAATAAGGTGACTGAGGTGGAATGGAAAGGAAGTCTAGATATGGTAAGGGCGGGGCGCCGTGTGAGACAGGGAAAGAGATCGGGAAACGTATCTGGTATAATGGAGGACGACTCCATTACGAATACAACCGCGCACGGTGAAGGAAACGAGACTAGAAGGCGAGTGAACGAAACATGTAATAGAAAAAGTGTACCCCCTTGTAAACCATAACAGACATAGACTGCAGCATCCGAGTATGACTGGGTGAAACCCATAGACTTGAGAACAGTGCACATCTTGCGATTCCAGCGATTTCCACCCTGTTTGGTGCCATAGACCACTTTTTTCAGCAAACACACAAGCTCCTTAGGATCACCTTCAGCAAAGCCTTCAGGTTGCTCCATATAGACTTCACAGTCAATTTCGCCATTCAGATGGGCATGGGAGATGTCGACAGACCAGAGATGCATGTCATGGATAGCAGCGAGGGCAAGAATGATGCGAAGAGTGGAAAGGCGCACTGTGGGAGTGAAAACCTTGAGATACTTGAATCCTGGATGCTGAGTGGGGCCATCAGCATGATACTTCTTCGCAAATACCCATCTAGAGCCTATGACTGGACGATCCTTGGGTCTTGGAATGAGCATCCATGTTCCATTGCTCCTCTGGGTGGCCAACTCCTCGAGCGCAGCTTGCTTCCATTCAGCAGCATTATCTCAACGCATGGCATCAGCATAAGTCCTGGGCAGAGCTTCACTGGCTGCAAGAGCGACATCTGCGACAAGATCAGCATCTTCATCCTCATCTTCATCCATACCATCACTGAGCTGAGCTGGACTGAGCTTCCACCACTCTCTGGGAGGGTTCCTCTGTCTCTGAGGGAGTCGAGCGCCAATTCCAACTGGGCTAGGCACAGCTGGCAGTGGGAGAGCTTGTGGTGGGGTGACTGGTGAAGCTGGAGGCGAAGCAGGAGGGGTCTGAGGCAGAGCAGGAGCAGGAACTTGCTGCACTGGCAAACCTCCCCCAGGAACTGATATCTGCGGCGCATCAGACTCGTCTGCATCATACAGAGTAGGGGGTTGGTAACCAGCGTCAGTAGAGATGTCCCTAGCTGGAGATGGCGCACCAGAAGAAGGGGAATGAGCTAAGAAGTGTCTCTCATCGAAATCTGTGCGTTCTGAAATGACTGTGCGCTTGGTAGCCGGGTTATAGAACTTCCAAGCCTTGTAACCATCTGGATAGCCAATAAAGATGCACTTCTCAGAGTGAGAGCCAAACCCTGGTCGCTTGTCCTGCTGCACATGCACATAGGCAGTGCACCCCCAGACTCAAAGGTGAGACACATCTGGTTTCTTGCCATGCCATCGCTCATAAGGTGTAGCATTGTCCACAGCATCAGTGGGGCATCAATTCCAGACATGCACAAGCACAGCTAATGCTTCTTCCCAGAAGGCTGGAGACAAGCCTGACTTGTTCAGCATGGCAGTGATGCGTTCGTCGAGTAGCCTATTGGCTCTCTCTGCAACACCATTCTGCTGAGGTCGAGCCCTGACAGTATGCTGGCGCATAATGCCACACTGGGTAGTAAAGTCTGCAAAAGCGTTGCTCATGTACTCACCCCCTTTGTCATCTCGAAGTGTCTTGATCTTGTGCTCAGACTGGTTCTCAGCGAAGGCTTTGAATGTCTTGAACGCATTGAAGACATCTGATTTGTGCTTGATGGGGAGAACAAAGTGGTATCTGGAGTAATCATCGATGAAGGTAACCCAATAGCGACAGCCAGAGAAGGAAGGATGGGACACTTGATGAACATCACTGTGAACAAGCTCCAGAGGACGAGAATACTGCAATGTCGAGGAAGGGAATGGGTTGGCATGCATCTTGCCAGCGATGCATGGCTCACAGACTGGATCTGGGGGAGTCTTAGCATTGAGCCTCAGTCCAGTTACTAGTTTGCGATCCAAAAGCGATTTGACACCAGCTAGATGGTGATGCACAAGCCTCCAATGCCAGAGAGACCAATCGAGTGGTAGGTCATCGCAGGAAGAGCTTGCTGCTCAATAGACTCAGTAGTGCCATCCAGGAATGCAGCATTTTTGCCAGTGATAGTGGCGACGAAAAGAGGCGGTCCAGAATGCTGAGAGAAGACCATATGGGTATCATTGATGCTGACAATGAGGCCAGAGTGACGAGTGAGATACAAGACAGAGAGGAGATTATTTCGAAGGTCAGGCACATGCAGGACTTGAGAAAACTCGACCGCTCTAGCAACCCTTCCTTCTATTACTGGATGGAACACTACAGACCCAACACCAGCTGAATAGACTGTTGTGTTGTTTGCCAAGGTGATAGGCACGCGATAAGGAGTATAGTTACGCAGCCAATGGCAATGGGGTGTCATATGAGAAGTGGCACTGGAGTCTGCATTCCAAGCAGCGTCAGCAGAGTGCTGAGAAGGAGTAGAGGGGTCACCGGAATGAAGACTTGTATTTCCTGCATGTTCCATGGTATTCTGAGCAGTCTGGGCAACATTGGCAACAGCAGCAACAGGAGGAGGTGCAGCTGGAGTAGTAGTAGGAGCAGCAGTGGATGCAGGGGAGGCTTTCTGGGACTGATTGGCCTTGGATCCTTTGCCCTTCGATGTCTTGTACGCAGTTTTGGCATGAGCCAGAGCAAAGCACTTGCATTGGCAATGACCAGGCTTCTCACAAAAGGTACAAGGGGAATTGGGGTCGCAGGTGCAAGAAGAACTGTTGGCAGAGAGGACTGAGGACATCGGCATGGGGCTAGCACCATCAGGACGAGGGCAACAATTGAGTTCTTTGGTCTGGAACGCAGCTTTGACCTTATCCTTGTCCAGATCAGTGATGAGGGCAAGAGAGGATGTGAAGTGGTAGTATTCTGGTCCAAGAGCGCGAATCATGGCCATGCAAGTGAGTTCATCGTCGAGATTGGTCAAGGTGAAGGTAGAAGTGCGCAGCTCCTTGATCCTGGCAATGGAATCCTCAACTTGAGCAGTCAGGGCAGTCAGAGGCTCTTTAGGACGCTTCCTAATGCTAAAGAACTCATCATAGGCAACAAAACAAGTTCCAGGCTTCTTCTGGATATAGAAGGTCTCTAAGGCAGTCCAAGCAGCGGCAGGATCGTCCTGCTTGCTCCTAATGTGTGCTCTCTGCTCTGGGGCGATGTTGAGCATGAGTTCACCAGCAGCCTTGTCCTGCTTGACATCCCATGCATTCTGCTCAGTTCCAGCTGTAGTAGGTCGCACTTCCTTGTTGTCAATGAGTCTCCAGAGGCCTTTCGAGCACAGTAGGGCCTTCATCTCTTCACTCCAGGTGGTGTAGTTTGTACCATCAAGAGCTTTGATGCAATGGGAGGCTTGCTCAGAAGACATGATGGATAGATATGGTAGTGTTCGACAATGGGAAGGGTATAGTGAGGTGGGAACGACGACTTGTGCTTTGCAAATAGAATGGACGGGTAGAACAGGTCACAGGCAGCAAGGTTCAGTATGGGTATGCTGAGGATTGAGCAAGAGGATCGAAGATATAGGTCGATGTTTGGAAAGAGGGGCTCCAGAAAGATTGGGCCGTTGAGAGGCAATGCAACCATGATTCCAACAGAGAATGTGTGCACTAGGACACTTGAGAGGACGTAGATGATGATGGAATCAAGAATGAGGGGTATTGGACCAGAGGCCGTTGAGTTATGATAGGCTCAAAATTGGGTAAAGCGCACTATGAGGCCAAGATGCTTTCCAATGGTATAACTCGTGATCCCAACAACGGATCAACATGAAAATCGGTCCACAGAGGGATCTGATGACAGGGAATCGAATGGTATTGTTTTTGAGGTGTGGATCTGAGCTGATCTTGTGCGATGATGGCTAGAGCGCAGGGCTCATAATCTGATAAGAGCGAAAATGCTAATTGAAGTGGACTAGCCACTTGCTGGATCAACTCAGGACGACTCTGGAGTCCACAGTGAGTAACCAAGATGATATTGAGAGAGATAAGAAGATTATACAGACCTGGAGTCCACAGTGAGTAACTAAAGGATACAATGTGGTGCTCCAGGGAGTAACTGCGCTTCAAAGTAAACAACAGTAAATAGATCAGCCACAATGGACTGGGAGGCGCAAAGGTAGTGTCCTGTATGGGTAGAAACACCACAACAAGCTAAAGAGAAGCTGAAAAGTGGTAGGTAAGTAAAATGACCATGGAGAACAACATGGGCACGATTAGAATGAGAAATGAATGATAAATGAGGTGCGAAATCAACAAAACTAACAGAGGAGCTGTATGGGGGATTATGAACCGTCCAAGAAGTGGTGCAACGCCCACTTACCACATGTGTTCTCCAACTCTTGGGGGAGTGCACATGGCTGTTTGCTGAACACCATGGGTGCATATGCTTGTGATGATCATTGCACTGTGCCACAAGCAACACTCAAACTTGTGCACGGTGCTAGGGCTTCTGTCGCCCCCCCCAAGTGCATTGGCTGTGGATAGGATTGACGTGCAGACAATGATGTCCATGGTGATGGGTCAATGGATCCTGAATGTCATGAGATGCTTGTAGAGAGGATGAAAAGTGTGAATGAACAGGTGCACACCTTTGATTTGACGGATTCCAAGCACTCCATGTTGCATTGTGCAGTAAAGCAGAAGACCTCCATGCCCTCATCTTGTGTCACCGCACCAGCAATCCCCTTTTCCATCGGCCATGTCTGCTCATTCGCCAACTCATCTGGGAGGTTTATTGAGATGATGGAGTCAGCTGTCGAGGCATCCGTTCTAGAAGAGCCTGAGGCTCAATCTCCATCTCAGTAATGAGGTTTTGACTGTGTTGTGGGGGCAGACATGATCTACCAAGCATAGATCATCAATTGACAGATGGTGATCAAAGGGGCTGACGTGTACACTTTGGTCACTTGATAACCACCAAAGTCGGGTAGGTGCATGAGTGTGTTGGAACTTAGACGACTTCCCTGCACGATGCCCATTACCCCAATGCTTAATCCTCCCGTTCTGCTCTTTCTCTCACAAGCCATGCTCTAGCGAATCGCCATCACACTTCTGATTGAGAGCAACAAGTCCAGAATAGTGGTACATGATTTTTGATCAAGCAAGGATGTAGACGGGTTGGTGGGATCGTGGATATGGGCCTGTGGTATAATACGAAGAGGGTTGTCTCCTGTTTCAGGGGCCCCAACAGTTGGACCGAGACCTCACAGAAAAGAATGTAGTCGGCAGCTTTAGCAGCATTGAGAGCTTTGGGAGCCTCGTTGGTGCATGACATGGTCACTGATTCCTGTTATCAGCATGAACCTGTGGCTCTGATCAACTACGTGGGGCATGATGCATGAGAATGACTCAGAGAGGGACCGGTGGATCTTGCACGAAAAAGGCAGAGTGAAAAAAAAAAAAAAAAAAAAGGGGGAGGGGGGGTGAGTGGTTGGCTGGCGTGCGGGCAAGCAGGTTGTGGGGTACTCTCAACCACTAATGGGCATGTCCAGTGGGAGACCTCACCACAACCCACTGCTGTAAAGAGAAGGGGCATGAGAAGGGGCACGGGGGTTGGTCATGTGCAACTGGTAAGGCCAGCAATTGGCCATAAACGTGCTTGAACCAGCTTACATCGTCTTTTCCAGGGGTCCTCGCCAAAAGGGGGGGCTGTGCTCCAATAATCCCCCACAGTGTCACTCCCCCACATCCTTATGATGAATAGTGGCTATTGAAGACGGGCGACAAGTCATCAGGTTTGCGTTTCCTTGTCCATCAGTGTTGTATGAACGGGAACAGGGTATGACGGCAATTCAGGCCCAGCAAACGATGATGCATTGTCGTCGATGTCCTCATCATTGATCTCTTTGCTGTCTGTGAGTGGCAAGGGGGGCAGCATAACATTGTCCTCTATGAGCGCACCACCATTCCCATCTTCGCATTCCAGGGTAGTCTCCAGCCACGGGTGAATCAAATATAATGTCTTCATCCAAAATAGATCATGTCTTGTCTTGATTTCTACCACCCCAAAGGCAATAGTGTCTGTGTGATAAACATGGCCTGAATGCGTCCAATGAGATATAAGAAGTGGGAGTTGGAAAGCAGTGCATGGAAGTTTCATCCGACCTGCTGCAAACCAAGGTGGGGAAAGATCGGTTTGTATAATCTCAGGGTTGAGTTGAGGTCAAATGAAGAAGAATGCGAGGTGGTGATGTGTCTTTGCATCTCTGTGTCCGAGATAGGTGGTGGGAGGTGTAACGTTGGCCCACCGAATACAGTGATATGGGCAGGCAGACAACTATTGAAGCTGCCAGATTTGCCAGCCCATGCAAGGATGCTGGCATCTCCTGATCCGGCAAGGATGCACACCAATAAACATCCCAGCAAACCCTCCCCTTCACTGTAGATTGCGGGTATACCGGTAACCGAGAAAATACCCAGCAGCGAGTATGCAGCATCCTCAACCAGTGTTGTCTCTTGGGTCGAGGTGAGACATCCTGCAGAATGTCTGTAGCTCCTCCAGGTCATACACAGCTAGATGCACCACCTGGTGGAAGAGCGGTTCCCATTTGTACGACAGCATGACATAGCAGAAGTACTCTCACACTTCATGCTTGATCTGGATGTAGTCGATGCGTGTCATTCTGGACGACACAAGCTCTTTGAAGATCGGAAGTGATTCAAATGCAGAAGCTTGTTTGGCTCTATTGTAGAGACGACCAGTACCGGTATTGATTGGCAAATGATGTAGAGTCCAATGAACAATTCTGCAAATCATCGCTCGGGTGCTCGATGGGCTGATGTACTGGTCACCATGCCCTGCCAAATAACATAAACACTCCACCTTCAATAAGGATACAACCCATGTTGAACGTCAGGATCAGGTGACTCCTCCATCTTCATGAGCATAATCTCAAATGCATCAGCTGTGTTGTTGTAATCTTCGCCCTTGTGTAAAGCAGTATGTTTTATCTCATAGCCCCATGGAAACAATGGATCAAGTGCAATCACCTGATTATGATATGTCAACAGGATTGACCTGCATGGGGTAAAACGGAAGTACCTCATTCGCATCATTGAGAGCCTCTTTCCACGATCCGGTTGCTAATCATGCTTTGTTTCACTTGACGAGGATCGCTTGTGGGGAGGATAGGATCAGAGACAACGTGGTAGAATAGTGAAAGATGGCCTCATATCACTGAATGCCCACTGTTGTATCCCCAAGATGCCCCAGTTCCTTTAAGGAACGTTTCCCAAACACTAACAAAGTATGTCAAATAAGCTAATACACTGTGGGGGATGGCACTGCAGCTGTTTACTATGAACCCATTCCACATGCTCGTCATGCCCTCCTGCAATTCATGGAAACACTTGGCTACATCGTCAGTGCAACCCACTGCATCCAAGGCTTCACAAAGATGCTGTGTTGAATCTTGATGTTGAGGTTATTGAATTTCCAACTGGTTATCTGTCAGGGATGATGAGCGATTTTTGATAAGTTGCAGTACATCCAAAAATGTACCAGTGATATCGCAAAGAGGGGAAGCCCAACATGATCTTGCATTTGAACTTGAGCACACTTGAATGACCGTATCACACCATCATTATTGCTGCACTCCATCTGCAAATTTTCAAGAAAGTACACATATGCCTTCTGGAATTGTCAGTGACAACATTCGCCACATGGTGGGGTGTTGTGCATGTGCCCGAACTACATAGCACATAGAGTTGAAGGAAGCCGTAGCAATGAGGGCGTCTGCATGTGATATTGCATCAGGATGTTCCCCGGCCAAGAATACGACAATAGCCTAAGAAATATGAGGAGTTGAATGGTAATTGAATGTCGAAGACACCGACCTTGATGAGAAAGAGGAAAGTAACGCAAGACAAATGGAAGTGCTTGAATGCAATGCCACAGGTCCGAGAGGCCTTGTCCTTTTCCCATTTGCCAAAATGGGCTACACTCTTTGCAAGAAAGGCGATGATGGACGACTGAATGAGGGCCTTGCATAAATGGCAGTTAGGATATCAGTGTTTGAGAGAATAAAGTGATGAGCACCCTTTCTGCATCGACAAGGGCTGCATCCCACATCCATAAACATGTCCGCATAAGAGCTTGACTAGCGAATAGGTGATGAGTTGGATTCTGAGCCTTGGAGATCAAGAGGGCCTCTGCATTTTCAAGTTGATCGTGCTTCCACGAGTCCAGCACAGCATTGTTGATCAGAAAATCAGGTCCCTGGAGAGTGTAGTGTGGGGGCAATAATGATGCAGCATCGGCCTGGATGTCAGGTTCCCAGGGAGTGGGGGGAGAGGAGACAATGGGATTGAATTCTATCTGGACATCTTTCTTGTTCATTACTCATATGCTCCAATCCAAAGGGAAGACACTTACAATGATATAAGACACATGCACGATACTGATTCTCTCATCCTGTCCACCAAATGCGAGAGATTGGTCACCTTGGGATCTCAGGATGGATGGTACATATGTCTTGAGGAGGTTGAATAAGACCGAGTTTGGCATGTGTCGAGGTGTCCCAGACTGACCATGATTGGTGGGCTTTGCCAAGTCTGAGTTTGGATGATACTTATATTATGCGGATGGATCCCCTTTTATTTGAGCCCCTCTTCTCCTTAACAAGTCTGCTGCAGTAGCCAGTACAGGTGACTACCTGCTCTCTTCACTTTGCACCCTCTGTTTGGCTCTAGCTGTGGATTCCACATGGAAACCCTTGTTACTTACACCCAAGACAAAGCCAGGTAGTGTATCTTCCAATCCAACACCGGCCTTGTCGATGGCAACCACAGCTAGTAGCAAACCCCATGTGAAGGTCACTGTGTCCCTGCTAGACAGTTATAGAGAAGTATCAGGTGGCCCAACTGGTAGGTGCATGACAGCACCAGACAATGTTTGACACCACTACTAGAAGCGTTATTCAACCTTATCAAACACATATCCTCAGACAACAGCACCACAAACTCAAAGGTAGGTCCATTAAGGCAGACTGATTTTCACATCTTTAACCAATATCATAGTCATTCCCTGGTATTACCCCTGCCAAGTTTTTTGCTTTGTCCAATCTAATGGATCAGCATTTTATTACCCAATAAAAGCCAAGGTGTGCATTTTGTATCTATGTACTTCCTTCCTAATCATTCTGCAGGTTATCTTACCACCAGGGGATGGTGATAGTTGATCTATCACCACAACCATCCCATGAGTGTCCAGTAACCTATATCCAGGACTGCATCACTTCTGCCACAGCCAGTATTCCTTACAACCATGGTACCCTGGATGTTGCTTCCTACAACAATTTCACATTAGCTTTAGTAAATTCCAGCACACATGTTACACCCAACATCACCATGGTTGGGATTCCCACTGTGGACAACTTGGACACTGACTATCAAGAAGTCTTTATGGTCATGGAATGTGGGTTCACTCAGGATGGAGAAGATCTACTAGAGAAACTCTGCCTCTCCATTGAAGCCTGTCCAGAAATCCAGATAGCAATTGCAATTTTTATAAGGGAGGAACAGGATTACTCTTCTCCGGTGAAGGGCTCACAAGCCTGGGAAGCCCTATCCAAGATAGACATCATGAACTGCAAAACATTCCTCAAGTATCTTCCTGCCTCTCTATCACACGGTGCATGTACTCCTTTCTTCTTGCACTCATCCTGATATCAAGAAAGAGAAAAGCCATAGGATTGTTATTGCAGATCATCTCTGGTGTAGCCTGGAGGCCATGTCTTTCCATGTCTGGGTTAAGAAGAGTAACAACTCTCCAATCATCACCACCACATCAGAAATGGCATCTGGGGTAAATAATTTTCCATTTGCTAATAGCTATATACAAACATGACTATCATGTTAGATGCTGTTTCCTCTCATCGACATAGATGATGTCCAGAATTTGCTGGATGAAGGATTCTTAAAGGTAAGACTCATGGTTAATAATGACAATAACTTATTGTGCTGGATACAGGTGAAGAACACCATATTATCTTATAGCAACATGGTTTCACCACCTGCCACTGGGGTACCTTCATCAGCAGCATTGGCATCAACAATTTCTATTGATTGGTCTAGGTATCAATGTATGTTGGAAAGAGCAGTCAATCTGACTGCCCATGAATGCTACATGGATTGGTATCATTCCATAGCAAATGGGGGGAAACACTGCCTCCCTTCTGAAGATCTTGATTTTAAGAAGTCGGAAGTATCAGAGGTTGGTGCTGATAAGGTTCAGGAGAGTCCATGCCGCTCTTTACACCTAGTACAGAAGCGTCAGAGAACTCATTAAGTTCATTTTGCCTGCACCCGTTGTTCTTTTGTTTTCTTGTCCATATCTTTTTGGCGAGTTGCTATAATTGGTATCACCTTATCACACTTTTTGGTGCCAATAGAGTAGTATTGTCTAATTGGGCCCCGTTGCATCCTCATCTTGCGTCCTCCTTGTCACTTGTCCAAACATCCATTGTAGTCACCTGAGCATTCTCTTTCATCCACACCAATCCAAATGTTTTAAACATGATCTCCACACTCTACATCAGCAAACCTACATTTTTTCTAAGTTATCAAAATCAATGACTTTGCTAAGCTGTCTGACTTGACTGACAACATGCTATCAGTGCTATCATTCATAAGTAATCCATTGCTATTAGCATTCTCAGAGCTATCAGCATATCAGCTTGTCAATTCACCAGTGATATCAGTCTCATCAGTCTACCCAGTAAATCAATTAATCATTTGGTCAGTCTTGTCAGTCTTGTCATCCCATCAGTCAGTCAGTCAATCAGCCAATCAGCCAAGTCAGCCCATCAGCTGATCAGTCAGTCATCTCTGTCAGTTACATCAGTTGGTCAGTTGGTCAGTCAGGTGTGTCAGGTTTGTCAATTTGTCAGCTAGATAGTTAGTTAGTCAACCAGTCCACTCAATAAATTAGCTTATCAGGTTGTTAGTAAATCAGTTCAGTCAGTCAGGTCAATCTATCATTCATTAGGCCATTCAGGCCCATCAGTCTTGTCAGTGATTTCAATAACCCAGAAAAAATGTAGGTTTGCTGATGTAGTCTCAAGCCATTATAGGAAATTCGAGTGAACACAGGAAGCCAATGTTTCCAAAACATCTCGAGACTAAGGGATCCTGTGGTTGAGCCACTTATCTATGTGCGACCTACTATGTAAGTAAGCCATGCCCCAGAATGTCTGAAAACCCACACCACAACCCAACAACCGCTCTGTGATATAGCTAGTCAGCATCCCCCACAGCTTGACAATCACGACTCCCCCACATCTCAGTATGACAAATAATGGCTGTCTGCCTGTCAGAGACAGCCGTCGGGCTCGCGTTTCCTTGTCCATCAGTGTTGTATCGGTGAAGAAGCCAAGGGAGACAGCTTGGCCAAAGCTGTAAAGTTGGAGGCCGGAGATGCCGACAGCGTTCGCGATGGAAGTGTTACAGATGATACGGACGGGGATATGTTTGGCGCGGGCGCAGAGCACGATGTCGGTGCGGGTCGTTGCACTGCCTATCACGCGATTCGCGCATTATAAAATGCCAGAGGGACAAGGAGAGAGACGTACCCAAACGGATCCCCAACAACTAGAAAGGCGATGTCTTGCGTGTCTGCGTCGTGAAGGATGGCGTTGCTGTCGGTCTCAACCGTGTCCCGATCAGCGAGGAGGATGGGTTTCCAGTAGAACGCTTCCTTGAGCATCAGAATGGCGATCAGAAGCGTTTTCAGGAGAAACGGACACTAGATTGACTTGCCAGGCGTTCCTTCAAGTGGGTGAACGAGAGGTGGACCCTGCTGAGGACGTCAATGTCCTCACGGATCCTCTTCGGTGGAGAGGGATGAGAGCGCTGCTACAAGTGATGATCATACAGTCAGTACTAGGCCAACAAAGGTATCATATATCAGCGCTAGTACTGGTCTAGACACTGAGAATACCTTGATATCCCACCATCAACCACTGCGTTGAAACGCTCTGAGAATGGCGAACGGTCCTCTGTAATTCCACCACTGTCACCCGACACAAAAATATGGATTCCTCCTCCGTCCTCAGCGAC
>JBBPJO010000338.1:0-14871 GCA_038088815.1 Boletus nobilissimus | reverse complement strand
ATAGTGGGGATGTATCTCGCGCGACCAACGACGATGACTGGGATGAGATGTATTCATAGATCATGACGTGTATCTACAACCCAGGGCCTTGTCGCTACATAAATGCTTTTGTTGGATCTCGGCTCTGGCGCTTCTTCCTGTATGTAACTTGACTTCGTCTTGCGTCCCACTCATCGATCGAGGCCCGGGGTTGGCACGGATGGATATTATATTGATCCTTCCTCCTTGCTCACTCCAAATGGAATAAAATCATCTCCAATTTCCGGCATTTTGATATCGATCTCGCCTGAGGGTCTCCGTTGCGTATGGGCGCTTTACAATGATTGTGACGCGCGTCGGACGTGTGGTCGTTTTGATTGTGTAGGGTGAGGCACGTCATTACATCTCCGTCCCTATCTCTATCTCTGTCCCTGTCATTGGCTCTGTCACTGTTCTTCGTTCAATCGGTCCACGGCCGCTACGAGAACTCGGAGGCTTTGCGGGTAGAGAATCCATCGTGGAACGGACGACTCTAAGGCACTCGTGTGTGCGTGATTGCAAAAATGGAATGGGTGGTTGTTTGATTCGAAAGCTTTTGCCAAACAATGACGGCGACCAATCACTGCAAAGTCACCTCACCACATCTTGATTCGCATTTGACTCTGTCTATAAGCTTGCGGTAGGGTCCAATCAATTCGTTCTGATGAACGGTTCTTGAAATTTGACATCACCCCGTACTAGTGCAGGAATGTGCCACCGAACGTGTAGGAAAGCTCGACCCGGGCTAGCACGACACATGGCCAGGCCCTTCCTTTCATCAGAAATGTACTCAGAACATCAGTAACCTAATACATTACTCGTCGCCACTTACAACGACTTATGGCTTAGATAAGTAGAAATCAAGTAGTACGTGCTTCGAGTAAATCTACACTTGTACAAGTAGATTCCACTCCTGGAACACAACTTATCAGCTGATGTCCACTCACACAAGTGAGAATAGTAAAAGTATATGAGTTACACAAAAGTGTAGATTAGGTATGGTGCTACAACACGTCAGCAGCCATACAGCAAGTAATGGAAAAGTGGGAATGGAAACGAGAACAAGTAGCGACAGTGTAACAGTGGGGTGAATATAGCCAAAAGAGGGTATTGAGTGCGACAGCAGCAAACCGCCAGCCAAAAGCGGAGTACTACTAGTAGCATTGCAGGGAGGGGGGGAGATTATAGTTGAAAGTGGGTATTGAGTCCAAACAGGTCAGAAACAAGACGGCAGTTTCAAATTGGAGTAGTGAGGAAGAGGATGGGTATAATGATGAGCAGGGGGGTTGAGCTCTAGACAGTAATGCAGACGAAATGGCAGATCCTAAGAAAGTGAAAAAAGTTCATTAGAAACATTGATTACGAGTGGCGAGACTTACAGATGTTGCAATAAGGATTCACGGTGGCAGCACTGGTTCCGGATGTGCCTGCATCCCGCTTGGATGCCGCAAGCATCAAAGGAGTCTCCTGTGCCTTTTGAACGATGGATGCTATCTGAGTGGCTCTGCACTCCTTTACCCTTTCGGTCAGCAATCTGGTCAAACTACCCCAATTCTGGTCGGAAAATGCCAACGCAAAGTGGCTTTCCTTGCCAGAATGCTCATTCAGTTTCACAGGTGTCTTCGGGACACTGTTCTTGCCCTCCATTGCCTGGATAGTCGTGTATGTGATGTATCCTTCGCATGCCATTCGAAGAGCATGCTCAAGCTGAAATTATACATCCAGTGAATTGCAATATAATTATTTGCGTGAAATCGAACATACCACAGCACCACACAAACCAATAATGTTGAAGCAACAGGTGTATGGTAGAGGAATACCTGACACTCACCAAGGGGTTAGTGGGTGTTGCTGCAAGCAATGGTTGTGGTAAGAACACAAGATGTTATTCGAACTCAGACGACTGAGTTCTAACTTATATACTACATGTGGTGTGTGACTATTTCCTTATAAGGTAAACTACACTACTACTAGTAAGTATTATAAGTAGCGTTGAGAGCTACTACATGGTGCTCGATCAACACTCCCCCTCGCTTAGCTGCCGGTATGAGGCACATAAGCGAAGAGAGCACTCAATTAAGGTGCTATGGGTTCGTTGTAGAAGACTAGCCCGAGTTGCGATCTGAACTGATCAAGTTTAACATGTCCAAGGTTCTTAGTGAACATATCGGCGGGATTGTGAGCTCCTTCGATAAAGAATAGTTCAACTAATCCTTCACGGATGAACTCCCTAACACCGTGCCATTTGATGTCCATGTGTTTGTTACGTTTTTCAGTAACAGGGTTCGATCCCATGAATATAGATCCTTGGTTATCGCCACATATGGGTATTGGGCGTAACTTGTATCCTAGTTCTTCCATTAAGGAACGCAACCAAACCACCTGTTTGCTACAATCAGAAAGTGCAACATATTCAGCTTCTGTAGAAGAATAGGCAATGCGCTGTTGTTGGCGCGACTGCCAGCTGAAGATGCAATTAGCTAGTTTAATGAACCAGCCAGTCTGAGAGCGACGGGTGTTAGGATCAGATGCCTAATCGGAATCAGTATATGCAATCATGCCAGCCTGAGAGGCTCCATCGAAAACAAGGGAATAGTGGCGGGTACCTAGAAGATACCGGCATATGTAGAGTGCCTTGTTGAGGTGCTCTGACGAGGGTTTGGCAGCATGCTGAGATAGGGCAGTCACAGTGTAAGCTATGTCCGGTCTGGTTCCCAGTGTAATGTATAACAGGGATCTGATCACTTGTTGGAAGTGAGATCGCAGTTCTGGGTCAACTGGGCCATTGTAGTCAAGGGGGTAATATCCCTGAGGTAGGGGAGTAGGAGCAACTCTAGCGTTTTGCATTCTGAATCGCTCAAGGACCTTTTCGAGGTAGGCGCACTGATCAATCATGATCTTGCTGCCACTTCGTCGGATCCTCATGTGTAGGAACTCTTTTGCAGGTCCTAAGTCTCTACATTCCCATTTGCGCATAAAAGCGGCTTTAACCTCAGCAACTATGGCTTTATCAGGACCACAGAATAGGGCGTCGTCAACATAGACAATGGCAACCACTACTCTGGTGCCTTTCTTCCGGTATAAGAAGATACCAGCATCAGACTTCAGATGTTCAAAGCTGAGTTCTTTCATGGACTTGTTGAGAGTCTCCCACCAGGCTAGTCCGGCTTGTTTAAGGCTGTACAGGGCACAACGTAGTCAGAGCACTTTGTGCTCTTGCCCTGGGACTGTGAAACCTTCGGGTTGTTTCATGTAGATTTCCTCGTTTAGCTTTCCATAAAGGTAAGCACTTCTTACATTGAGTGCTTCGATATGCCAGTTTTCTAAGGCAGCAAGTGCAAGCATAAGCCACACAGTCTCAAACCTTACAACCGGGGAGAAGATTTGGTCGAAGTCGATTCCCTCTGTTTGAGAGAAACCTTTTGCAACCAATTGTGCATGTTTGCGACCATCAGGTTTTATATCGAAGACCCATCGGTTTGCTATAACCTTACGCCCTTGTGGGGGGTCAACCAGTTCAAAGACTTTACGCTCGCAAAGTATGTCTAGCTCGCGTTGACAAGCGGCTTTCCATTCCTCTTGTGCTGCAGCGGGTAGCGTCTGAATGTCCCTATAAGTCCATTCGCGTAGTGGCTTAGTTTCTGCAGAAACCAGCGCTTGGGGTATTGCCTTAGACATCAAAAATGCAGCCAATCCAGCTCCCCCTTCATGACATAGTCGTTTGATGTCAGCTTCACTGTCAGATTCAGGAGCTTCAGCAGGAGCGGGCGGCGCACTGTGTTCGGGAAGATTGCCTGGCATTTGAGGTGACTCAGGCTCTGGTTGTCTCTGTCGAGATGGACCAGGTTCCCTAACGGTGTCTTGCCAGCACGATTTGCGCTCGATCTCCTTCACTTGCTCTACAGGATGCTTATCATCCCCATAAATGTTGCCAGGCCTGACAGGCACACAGCGCTCACGTTGGGGGCGCACTGGGGCAGGAGGGATTGTGGGCAGTGCTCCCCTTTTACCTTTCTTAGGTGCACTAGGAGGGGGCGGTGCCGGGTGAGGCGAGGGTGTGCGAGGAGGGACAGGAGGAGGAGTAGGAACTTGCAGAGCGGGTTGACTGGGTCGATAGTCGTCGTCTGCAGGGGGCGGAGGTATTGCCTGTATAGGCTCATGCTCACCAGCGACAGTTGGCACAGGTGGTGCAGCAGATCGCATGCGGTGTGACACACAGCGGGGGAATCTCAATTCATCAAAAATAGCGTGTCCTGAAGTAAATAGGACATTGTTGGGGGAACGCATGAATAGGAAATTAGATTCATTTCCTGGCATCACACCCAGGTACACCATAAGTTCGGATTTAGGGGCCATTTTGTTAACCCGCACATCTTCTGGGATATGCACGTAAGCGGCACTCCCAAAAACTCGAAGATGTGCTACATCCGGCTGCTGCTTGTGTAGCAACTCATAAGGAGTGCGCCAGTTATGGCGATGCAGCAGTGTCCTATTGTAGATGTGGGTTGTGTGTAGAATACTAAATTCCCACCAACTATCCGGAATGCAGGCATCATGTCGCATAGCTTCGAATTTGTCCATAATAGTACGCATGAATCGTTCTGCTCGACCGTTTTGTTGTGGAGTGTGAGGGGCACTCTGGAAAATGCATATTCCCTCCCCTTTGAGCATGTCATCGAATGCTCTGGACTTGTATTCTCCCCCAGCATCGGACATCCATCCTAAGACTTTTGCCTCAAATTGTGTGGACACCATTTTCAGAAAGTGTTGGGTAGCCATCAGTGCAGCATCTTTAGTGCGCAACGTTGTGACCCACGCCATAGAGGTATAGTCATCAAAGAAGGTGATGATGTATTTATACCGATGGTATGATTTGATGGGGAAGGACTTAATGTCCAAGTGAATCAATTCAAACACGCATGTAGCGCGTCGCTCAGTTGGTGGATAACTCCGGTTAGGAAGTTTACCTTTAGCACAGCCGTCGCAGATGGAGCTTTCTTGTGGAATCTCGACATCGGGCAGACTTTTGATGTGCTTCTTGGCATGTCTGAGGACTTCCTTTGAGGGGTGACCTAATCGTTTGTGAAGGATGTCATATGTAATGGTCCGCGACATATGGGCATGTTGTCCTTTTAATGGTAATGCTTCAATCGTGTATAGACCACGACCTACTCGACCAGGAATGAATGGGGCAAGGGTAGTGCCATCACCATAAGTCACTGTAATCTGTTTATCATCACCATGGACTTTTGCACCACGAGCAAGTAGTTGACCTAGGGAGACAAGGCGGACTTCTGATTGGGGTATCAATCCCACATTCAGTAAAGCCATGATTTGGGAGGTCTTGTTAGAGTCCTCCCAATGCACAAGTACTTGACCTGTTCCTTCGACATAGATTATACCAGAGGCGGTTGTGATGGGTATCCATTCATGACACTTAAATGCCTCATATTCAACAAAGTCAGTTCGATCATGGGTAAAGTGCATTGAAGCACCCAAGTCAAGGATCCAAAACTTCCTGGAAGGATCACACGAACACTTATTAATCAAACTGGTAGGAGCGGAGCATGAAGAGCAAACTCGATTCATGCTAGTGTGCGTAGATACAAGCGAATTTGTATCTACATTGTCCTTTGCCATCAACATGAAATCATTAACTACTTTTGTCGGAAACAACACATGTAGGTGATTCATGTCAGCTCGAGTAAGGTTCACAGAGCGAATCACTTGCCTGATCATACGAGGCCACGATGGGTCCTCAATCCCAGCCGCATCAGCGATCTCCCCGTCGACATCTGAGCCGTAGATATCCACCATATCTTCAGTGTCCCATGAGGATTGGGGCGGTGGTTCTATCTTGCACCTGCGCGAGCGGCAACTCTTGCGTTGTTTGGGAGCAACAACAGGCTCTTCCTCGTCGTCTGAGATCTCAATGATGTGCTGATCGTCAGGTATTTCACGAGCGTCGGAGACGGACGTGGGACTGGGCAAACCGTAAATGAGGTCGGGATTTCTGAGGATCCAATGTGGTTCACTCACCCGTTTCCCTGTGCTCACTTCTTTGTCGAGCTTTCTAATTGTCTCGGAAGACAGTTGGATCTCAAGACGGTGGGCGAGGGTGAAAGCCTCTTGGATGCGGGTATTGGTGGGGGGACCGCCGGAGCCTTGGTACGCCTGAGGGGATCTGTGCGCAAGGGCGTGGGGATCAATCGTGCACTCTTTACCACCTGTATAGGTGATAATGGCGGGGGAGGCGATGTGAGCGTGGTCGTCCTGTGACTTGCTTTTCTTCTTGCCTCGCCGGGTCTTCTTCCCTGATCCTTCAGTGCTAGTCTCCCCTTGCTGCTGGGGTTTCTGCTGCTGTTGGAATTTAGGGTCGTCACCCTTCTGCTTCACGGCCGAAATCTTATTGGCCTGTGCAGATTGCTTCCCCTTGCCACTGAGAAGGCGCTGGTCCCATGACAGGACCACAGCCTTGTGGATCTCTGCGACGGTGGGGGTTTTCGGCTTACCAGCCGTGTCCTTGGCCTGGATCATCATCTGTAAGACGATGTCCATGGTTGCAGGGAGCTTGCTTAGAAGCAGCATCACCTGGATGCCGTTGGGCACTTTGTAGTTTGCCAACTTCAACCTCATAAAGAGGTTGGCTGCCTTGTCAAGGGCAGGGGCGGGATGAGAGGAGGATGGGATCGAGAGCTCGAGGAGCTCTTTGAAGATGGCGTACACGCTGGAGAGACCGGGCATCGCATACTCATTGTGGAGCGCCTTCACGAGCACAGATGTGTCCACGAGGGACACGTGCTTTGCTCGGATGGGCTCCGAGAGTCTCATCTTTATCGACCCAATCATTGGCTTTGATCCATTGGATCCAGTTGTTGTGGTCCTCGCTGTCGCTTGTGGCTACAAGAGCCGCAGGGCAAGGGAGCTTGAGGGCCCAAGTGGAACTGGTGGACTGGAGGTAGGCCCCCATAGCAGGCCACCACGTCTGCCAGTTGGTCCCGTTAAAGACAGGGATGGAGGTGTCTTTGAGAGAAAGCGACATAGTAAAAGATATCTGGAATGCAACAGCGTTAGCGTGCAAAACCAGCATAGGTTCATTACCATGGCGCCATCCAGTGCATAGGAACAGTCTTTACGATGTTCTCTAGCACAAAGAATGCGCAACAATGGTGAGCAATGAGGTCAGGCAACATGTAGGTGCAGTCTTTCGACGCACACTACAGTGCACTGACGGGGCTCATAACCTGTTGAAGCAACAGGTGTATGGTAGAGGAATACCTGACACTCACCAAGGGGTTAGCAGGTGTTACTGCAAGCAATGGTTGTGGTAAGAACACAAGATGTTATTTGAACTCAGACGACTGAGTTCTAACTTATATACTACATGTGGTGTGTGACTATTTCCTTATAAGGTAAACTACACTACTACTAGTAAGTATTATAAGTAGCGTTGAGAGCTACTACATGGTGCTCGATCAACAAATAACACCACAGTAGTTGTAACGCACAGCGTAGTAGTGACATAGCGTGCTGCGATACAAAGACGAAGTCGCGCGTAGAGGAGAGAGAGCGAGTGACAAGTAGAGGGGTCCTTGAGGAGCGATGCCGAGCTTCGAGACGACGCGAAGCCTAAGCTGGTCTCACCTATCTAGGAATCTCGCTAGACTCGGTGGTCACTAGAAACTACACTGATATTGCGTAGAACTAGCTTAGGGAAATTACAAGAGGGCAAGAGGGCGCCCTTATATACGGTAGGCCCCTTCTAAATGAGGAAAGGATGCGCAGCAAGAGAGTCAGTATGAGTCATAGAGAGTCATGAAGAGTCATGACAAGATATAAATAGAAAGGCTATGCCGCAGGTGATGAAGTCTGAATAAGGCGACTGCGGCGGAACGGGAAGGAAGTCTAAATAAGGTATAGGCAGGGCGCCGTGTGAGACAACAAGAGAAAGAGATCGGGAAACGTATCTGGTATAATGGAGGATGACTCCATTACGAATACAACCGCGTACGGTGAAGAGAACAAGACTAGAAGGCAAGTGAATGACAAAGCGTAGTGAAAAAGTGTACCCCCTCGTAAACCGTAACAGTAGTTCAACAATGGGGGACAAATAGCATGAACATGCGACATTGCACCATTCACATACTGCAGGTGTGCGCTGTTGAGGAGTTGACAGAGTAGGCTGGAGCGGAAAGCTTTCTTGGGGCTGCTGGCATCAAGGTCGTCATAGAGAAAGATGAAACTCTCGAGGAGCATGTCAGCCATGTCCCTGACTTCTCGGTCACTAGAGGCACTTTGTAACAAACTCATGACAATTGCAATGGCGGTAGAGCCAATATTGTGCCGCCAGTCGCACACACACTGATAAGTGGCATAAGCCTATTGAATCATGTCAGTGGCCTGTCCAGGGGGCAGCAAATGACATACAACAGAGACGATAACCCCATTCCAACTCCAGTCCATCCCGGACGAGTTCAAGTCTGTGTTCAAGTCCACAATCAATGGCAATGCATACACGATTGAGGGTTGTGTAACAGTCCAAACATTGTCCTTTCCCCCTGCCCACAAAAGCAATGTGGGGATGAGAACCTTTTGCCACCTACCCTCAGCCACTAGCTCAGGGGGAAGGTTTGCTTTCACATGGCGAAGGCCAGTGCTGGTCATGACTGCGGGAGGGACCTCAGACAATGACACCGCTGTGGTGGATGTTTGTGTCGGCATGCACTGTCCCTTAGTCGTTTGGTTAGAGCACCGGGAAGACTGAGTTAGGGTGGAGGAACTCTCTAGTTTGACCTTTTTGGCAGGCGGCACAAGCACGTTGATGCAACTCTGCAATCAGAAAGGGTGAGACTTCTGCTTGTAATCAATCAGAAACATACCTGATTAGTAAAGCGTGAGGCTGTGGTGAGGCGACGTCCTGCCACAGGATGGCTTTCATTCAAGATCTCTACCTCCTTGAGCTCTGATGTCTCATCCAGCTCCGTCTCCTGGCCTGAAAGGTTGTCCTCACTCATGGTGGTGGCCGCTGTGATACCAGGTGCGTTATCGGTCTCATGATCCTTTTGTTTCAGTGTGAGCTGCTGCTCTATCAGCCTTGATGGCACTTGGGTCAACGCAACGAGCGACTGGAGAAAGACAAATGAGAGTATGAATGTCAGTTTCGGCTGCATGGACTGACATGTTTCTCCTTTGTAGTAGCTCTCAAAGCCGCTTCTCGTTCTAGATTGTTGTCACCATCTCTGTCTTCTCCAAAGCCGCCATGGTAAGCATTGCACTCATCAAGGTCCATCTCACAGTCCTCGTCCTCTAGTAGACTGGTGGCGTTGGTGCTCTGAGTGGTTCCCGATACTACAGTGGATGGCGGCACATCCGTTGCAGTGCTGAGGGAAAGTGCAGCAACCAGGGACTTTGAGGTAGTCCGCTGTTCCTTTTGCACACGAGTACTCCATTGTTTGATCTTGGCAATCGCATTGTCCTTGCGGTTGGGACTGCCAGATGTCGACCACATCATGTTGATGAAAAAGAGAGTGGATTCAGTGAGTAATAACATTAGAGCCAGTGTGTAGAAATGACTTACACATCAGTGTCGCGTTCAACTGGCAGTTCACACACGGGGACTGGCTGTGGCTGTGTATGGCCAAAGACCTTTGTGGCTGTGTATGGCCAAAGACCTTTGTGGCTGTCGATGCCAGCTGTTTGGATTGCAGGTGTTGTGCTTGTGTGGCTGTGATCAGCTCGCGTAGTCCAAGTCCACCCTTCTTTGGCTGTGGGGTGGCACTGGCACTGGCACTAGCAGCATCATTGGCATTGTTGAGGTGACCTGGTGAGTACAACCATAAGTATCAGTCAATGCTCACTTCCAAGTACTCAGCTTCACATCTTACCTTTTGGGATGACAGCAACCGTGACCCCATCCTTGACTGTCATGGTCTTGGGCTTGGTGGGGCGAACACCACTCTTGGCTGTGGTGCGCTTTGCCTGCTGCGAAGCTTCCATTGCTTCCTCGATGGATGTGATGGTATCCAAGGTATGTAGAGCCTTCACGTTCTGCAAGGCTTGGAGTTCTGACTGATGCACTTCATCAGCAACCTTTTCAGCCCGTGAGCATCATCTAGGAGGAGCGTCCAGCAGGCCAGGATGCTTTGTAGCATTCGTCGTGCGAGTGCAACGAGGTGAGGCAGTACTTTGTTCCATAGTAATGAGAGACTAAAATGAGAGACAGTGGGCCAGCGGTTGAAAATGAATGTTGAGGAAGCGAGAAAGGCGGACGGATGGTATTGAACCTGTCCCCGCCTACCTTTTGTATGCCACGAATTTCAACATCGTAAGTCTGTTCGCTCTGACGGCACCTCTTTTTTTTTTGGACCACAGCCATAGTACCTCACTCTAATTCTGCCTGCTGGATGCTATTGAAGCTGTCCCAGCCTGCCCCTGTATGCCACATCATATTTCACCTTTGTAAGTCCTTTCTAGAACCATATTTGTGCTTTCGGTGGTTTTCTGTTTGCTGATGGCCCTGTTCTTTTGTTTTTTTGTACCATAGCCATAGTCCCTCACTCTAATTGGTGGTGTCAAGGGCTCTTCCCCCTCAGTTCCAAAAATCAAGGAGTTTCCTGTTGACTGGTAATGATCCTCGCACAGCAAATTCTGACATCTGTCCATGTCCACTCCCCTCATGCGCTCTAGCTGCCGTGCTAATACCCCACTCTGTATACCATGCAAATTTCCTAACTGCAAGCATTGGTTTGGCAACCAATCTGGTCTTGTGCAGCATATCAACCGGTTCCACCCAGATTTTCAGACCTCTGCCCCGGCGGTGGGCAACCTCACTTCCAGTGGGTCAATGCCTATCAAGCCAGACAATGATCCTATTGAACCCAGCAGCGGTGGCTTCCATCTGCCTCAAACTGGTATGGGAGACGAGGCTGTGAACTCGCAATGGCATGGACCTGGTGGCAAGCTCTATCGTAACTACCATATGAAAATGACCAGTGAGCTTTTGAACCTAATCTTTATCTGGATCTCAGCCTCACCCAGTTTTCGTTTGCAGGACTGCCTTGTGATGCGAGCAGCGAGTTTCTACCATCCGGGAGCCCACCTCCACCCCACACTGAAAGACCCTCCAATGACTGGCGTCCTTTCAATGACCGTGCGGAATTCAAGCTCGCTGATCTACTGTACACCTGGATTCAGATGTCAGTGGGTAAAATTAACCAGCTCCTTGATATATTTGCCGCATGCCTCCACAAACATGGTGGCCAATCGCCCTTCAGTGGCTGCGCTGAGTTGTACAATGCCATCGATAGTTTGCAAGTCAGCGATATCGGCTGGGAATCCTTTGGGGTGGCGTATAGTGGAGACCGGACAGATTGTCCGGCCCCATGGATGGACAATGTATACGATGTCTGGATGCGCGATCCCGAGACTGCCATTACAGAAATAGTGCGGGATGCCCAGTTCCAGAATCTATTGGACCTTGCTCCATACAGGGAATATGATTCGGCAACAAATACTCGTCGATGGCAAGATTTTATGTTGGGAGATTGGGCATGGGACGAGGCGGTAAGTTTTGGCCTGATATTGTACACTTTTAGTAGCATAGCTGAGGACTGTGCAGGACACCATTGCTCACAACCCCACCACACACGGCACACTTATGATTCCCATCATTTTGGGGTCTGACAAAACAACTGTGTCGGTTGCCACTGGTCAGCACGACTATTACCCTCTATACCTCTCCATTGGTAACCTGCACAACATGGCGCGTCGTGCACATAAGAATGGTGTCAAGCTAATCGGCTTTCTGGCCATGCCGAAAAGTAAGTTGTGAGAGTCAATGTTTCCACCTCTTTTTCATAGCATCTATACTATTAGCCATGAAGGCCCATGCTGCCACACCAGCATTCTGCAAGTTCCGCTGCCAGCTATTTCATCATTCGTTGTCCAAGATACTCGAGCGGTTGAGGCCATATATGTCGAAATGGAAACTCTTACGCTTTGCTGATGGCTACTTTTGGCAGGCCATTTTTATGCTTGGACCATATATTGCAGACTATGAGGAACAAGTTCTGTTATCATGCATCGTGCGCAACTGGTGCCCAAAGTAAGTAGGCCCCCAATCATATATGCATGATATTGTCAATTTCATCACTACGAACCCAGATGCATGTCGAGGAACAAAGACCTCGATGTAGACGCGCTCTACCATTGCCAAGAACACACAGATTTACTGGTTGAAGACATAGACACAGGTGTATTGTGGGACGAATATGGGATTGTCAGCGATCTCATGGTAACATCTTTTACCCAATTCTGTGTCGCAACTGTTCAGTTAACCTACAGTATATACCCAGCCCTTCACAAACAATTTCCCTCGTGCCGACATATACCTCCTCCTCACCCCTGATATTTTACATCAGTTAATCAAAGGAGCTTTTAAGGACCATCTTGTCGAGTGGATCGAGAAATTCATCAAGAGAGACCAAAATCAACATGCTTTGAATGTCCTTGATGACATTGATAAGAGGTACATCAGAGTCCTTACTGTGCTTCTCTCATAGCAGTGGTTCACACGCTTCAGGTAGGATTGCTGTGGTTGCATCTTTTGCGGGGCTGCGTTGCTTTCCTCAAGGGCGCAACTTCAAGCAATGGACAGGAAACGACTTGAAAGCACTAATGAGGGTATACATATTTCTGCTTTTCCATGGCTTTTCAGCATTGCTAATGACAGCACAATACAGGTATATATGCCCGCGATTGATGGGCATGTCCCTGTTGAGATGGTGCCCATGCTCCATGCGTTCCTCGAATTCTGTTATCTAGTGCAGTGGAATGTCATTGATGAAAACTCTCTCAACCAAATTCAAGATGCCCTTTGTCGTTTCTATCAGTTCCATGGCATTTTTAAGGACACCAATGTGGTCAATTCGTTCTCACTCCCACAGCAACATTCTATGAAGCACTATGTCAACATGATACGACTCTTTGGTGTGCCCAATGGTCTATGCTCATCAATAACAGAATTGAAACATATCAAGGCTGTCAAAGAGCCCTACTGCCGGTCCAACCGAAACCAGCCGCTCGGACAAATGCTACTGACAAATCAGCGACTCAATAAATTGGCCGCTGCGCGCAGTGACTTTGCTGCACGGGGAATGCTTAACTCACCCATCTTGGTCGATGCTCTATCATCCAATACTCAAGGGCAAAGTGCCGCAGGTAAGTAGGCCAAATAGAAATTCCATGCGCACGTCAATGACATGCCATCTCCTAAGTTAATGGTGACTCGGCCGCCCAGCAAGCCCTCCAGGATGAATCAAGTGGATCCTATGAAGAAGACATAGAGGGCGCTGAGCCCATTGATTTGGACCCCACTGCTGTCGAAGCCTGTGTCCGTCTTGCGCAAACCATTCATAAGTTGGTTCAATACATATCTTTCCCTCATCCCTCATCCTTTCCTGCAGAGCGCAGCCATGCATGTACCGTGCATCAACTTGGTTCTGAATTAAGCATCCCAAACATTGACACATTACTTGCAACATTCCTCTTTGACCAACAACACCAGGATGATGGTGACCGGCAGCACGACTCGGAACTGCTCAATATTCCAGAGCACAACTATCCATACTACAACGGCAAGATCAAGGTGGTCAACTCAGCCAGTGCATCATTCTATGCACCCAGTGATGCTAGCAGCATCCATGGCATGCGACGGGAATTCATTCGTTCAACACCCCTCTGGAGAAATGAGGGACCACGATATGACTGTGCATTTGTGAATGTGCACCCAGAAATGGATCCGATGAGTGGCCCAGAGGTCATGCATGTCCTTGCTTTCTTCTCGTTCTACTTCAAGGGCATCTATTATCCATGTGCCACAGTCCACTGGTTCGACCGTGTCAGGGATGAGCCAGATGAAGACACTGGGATGTGGTTGGTGCGCCCACAATTTGATCAGCAGCACCAGCGCGGAATAAGCATCATTCATATTGATAGCATCTACCGGGCAGCACATCTTATTCCCATCTATGGTAAACATATTATACCCTCCCATCTCCGTCCACATCATTCATACAATAGCTTTTGTCTCTTCTATGTCAACAGATTTGCTGACCATCATGCTTTTGAGATTGCTTCGTAATAGCCATGCGAATGTAGAGGAAATGTATTAGTACTTGTTTAACTCCATAATGTACTACTTGTTACGCACTCGGGTACTTGTAACAAACTGTGCACCTGACAGCTGTCATAAGTGGCTGAACAAGTATGTACATAAGTGATGATAAGCAATGTGTTAGGTTACTGATGAAGGAATGGAGTCACGTCCAATCTCATACACAGCCCTATGGTCAAAGACACAGTGATCTTGAATATAACATGGGTGATACGTCCAGCCTGAGCAAGCAACATTGCTTACACACACTTCTCTGACCAGGATCATATCAATCTGTTGAACTCGGAACAGGTCACCATTGCATTCCTTGCAAAGGTAATCTGATCGGGCAGTTTTCCCTGCTGAACTGCACATTCTTCTGGCGTTTCTGTTGTTTTGTGTGGACTGCCATATGGAGCATTGATTCGTATTCTAGCGCACACCATATGCCAAGGGCTCGGGTTACATCGATGGTTCTTTCTCCAAAATTTTCAAGCCAACTTGAAGTCATCACAGAAAAGAAAAATGCAGAGAGCATACAGCTCATCACATTTCAAGTTAGTCGAGGTGGCGTTGTCGTTTGTTCAGGATTTGGACTGCTAGACGCTAGGTTAATCTATACACAGTTATCCTCCGGGCCCAATCTGACTATAAGCTGGTGATAGGACAACGCTAACTACCAGATCAAACAGAAGAAAAGA
>JBBPJO010000336.1:0-14955 GCA_038088815.1 Boletus nobilissimus | reverse complement strand
AAATTTGATCCCTTGGGAGACTATTATAATGGTCCTCGAGATAAGACGTCAGTGTACCATTCTCCACCCACGGAAAGACCATGGCTGGGAACTGGCCGAAACTCGTGGTTGTTCCAAGAATCGGTAAGACATTGGCGTGTCTGAGGGTCAGCCACAATTTGATCTCCTGCTGAAGACGCTGTGGGGACCACAGAGTCAATTCCACTGGCGTAGCAAAGAGAGTGATGTGACAGTGAGATGGGGGAGAAAGTATTACATTTTGTTTCTCGGAAGAACTACCATTCTCACCCGAGTAAGCCTTGATGGTTTTGATGGCGACCTGTGGTGACGGTGTCTGCTCATTGACTTGTTGACCATCAAAAAGAAGCGCACTTTAATGGGCTGTCCATTGTGGTGGAGCATCCCTTGGTAGACGCACGACAATCTACCAGATGCAATTGGGTCATGACCTTCCAGACTGACCTGGTTGGTGAGATCATTCGGAAAGTGTTCTCTAAGGCAACTTTTAGCATGAGCTCATGGGCGACGAGATAGTATGAGGGCACTCGTACTCGTAGAATGTGAGCATCTAAATTCGCAGGAGCACCTTTCTGCGTGGTACAGTAACAACAGTGTTGCTTTTCTAGCAGTAAAACGGCATAAAAAAAGTATTGAGAATGGGGTCATCGGGTAATACTTACCAAACCTGGAACGATGTGCTGCGGCCATTCACAACACACAGCCCTATGGAAGTTGCACTGTATTTCACTTCCAAGTTCACCATAACCATTCTTTTCTACGTAGTAGGACAGTGGCAGTTTGTAGTCTGGTTGATTAGTTGCACAGGCATGACCTCCTGTCGTAATCCACATATCAAAGGTTTGTTGGACACCAATAATAGGGATTGTGATGGTTAATGCCAGGAAATAGTATGCACGTACCCTCGATTGTATCCTTCTGGCAAGATTCGGCAACGTGTGAACAATAACAGGTTGACGATGGGGTTGATGATAGAGAGGGGCAGAAGAAGTGGAATGATAGGGAGACGAAGCCAACGACTTGAGTATAACCGCATGAAATCATCTTGATCAGCACTTCCACACCCAAGAATCTGAGCAACACTGCCAACCTTCCTTTTCGCTGACTCCCAAGGTCGAGCAACTTCGTGTCGATGCCCAAGACGTCCGCGCTGGCTCACCCGCGGCATCTGCTTCGCGCGTTTGATGAGGCCTCGTGCCTCGTGCCTGGCCCATGCGAATGCATCCCACTGATGCTCGACAAGATCGCGGTGTCCTACTACCCGTAACTCGGACAACCAGAAGCGATCCCACTTAAATTAGACAACAACAACGTGAATACAGGCCAAAACATGAACAAACAACTATCGTCCATCTCCAGCCTCGTGCGCCCTCTCAAATGGCACCATACTACCCATCGACGTCAACACCTTCCATTACCTAGCTATTTTTGAGCCCCAAGGTCATAGAACGATCCTTCACCATCCGCGACGTTCGTTGGGCCTTGCGGGTTCATCAATTTGAAGCCTGTTCAGACTCAGGGCGCCTGGAAACAGCGTGGAGTGACTGGATCAAGGATGACCAACGTTTGTGGGACGGCTATGCAATTTCTGACAGGATTTGTCGTCATCGTCGCCGCCTGCTCGTCCAGATCATGCCCCTAGGCTTCCAACGTTATTGTTAATGAACGTTTGAACCAAGAGCCTGTGTATCTTGGTACTGCCGTGATCTCGACGATTGGACACTACTTCCGATGTCGGAGTGTAACGTTGATCAAAGGAGGTCGACCACGGTGGTGAACATACACAAAGATTTTGTACGGGTGATATGTAAGAACTCAGTAAATGAAATACGAAGCCAACGATGACACAATGCATGCAATACGATGATCTTGACTGTCCATCACGATCGCAGAACCTAAAACCCGGGAACCAGAAATGATTACAACTCATATGCACGAATGTCATGTACGCAACAGCAGTTATCAAAGTACATCCAATACAGACACACCCTCTATCAGCTTGTTCAACACCCCCGGAGTGATCTCCTCGACCTGGACAGTAATCAGACTCTCTGTAGCGACCCTCCTGTATGCCGGCGAATCGCTGCCGAGTGCGAGCAACAACGCGCCAAACGGTTGAGTCAGGAGAGCAAGCATTCGGAATGCGAATATCATTTTGTCCGTCTCCGATAAAAGTGACGGTGACCGAACACGTGCATCATCTCCAGGACGTGGGGCTTCCCGTCTACCAAACAATAACCGAATGCGGGAGGCGAGCTGCGCCATACGTGAACGCGGTATTGCAAGGGTGGTAAGGGGAGGATCTGGGAGCAAAGACAGCTCATCTATCGTAGAAGATTGATCGTCTGAGTCTGTGTTCTCCACAGGACTCTCCAATACACTCCCGATAGCCTGTCGGTCGAGGAGAAAATCAATCCAGGGGTGAACGAGGTACAGACGATTGAATCGAGAGAGATCCTCCTCCGTCCGAATTTCCACTGTCCCGAGTAAGGTAGTCCGTGCACGGAATACCCGTCCCGACCCGCTCGAAGAAACCGACAATGTCCCGAGTTTGAAAGTAATGCATGGGAGCCTCATCCGCTTTCCCAAGAAAGATAGAACGGGAAGCTGGTCAAGTCGGTCATATAATTCATTGACCGATCTGAGGTCGAGCGACGATTTGCGAAATCGGGCAGTGATGTTCTCCATTTCGCTGGCCGATGGGATGTGTGAGGTCAACGGCTGGCTGAACACATGGATGCGGGCTGGGAGACAGCTGTTAAAGCTGCCTGATCTCCCTGTCCATGCGAGGATGCTCGCGTCTCCCGAGTTCGTGATAAGCTGCGACAGTAGTCGTCCAAGCGCCTGGTTCCCCTCACCGTACACTACTGGCAAGGAGACAGAAAATATCCCCAGCAGTGCATATGCCTCATCCTCCAGTAGAGTCGTCTGTCGTGTGGAAGCTAGACATAGTTTCTCCCGTATATCATTCAAACCGGGTTGGAGGGCCATCAAGGCTTGCACTGAGATACCCGTTGCCTCCTCCATCTCCGAGAGAATTTCGGGCGACTCCTTGTGGTTGGGAATGTCGAGGTTCAAGTAGAGTGTCCAGTCTTCATTGTAGAACCGGACCACCTTAGAGGCTTGGTATTCTTGGAATGCCCAGATGCGAGAGTTCCAAATGCTCTTCACCAGATCCCCGCGCTGCGACGGAGAGCGCACTCCACGGAGTAAAACAAGCGTCTGAGCAGAACCTTCGTACCACTTAAACGCGGAAGCTAGGGCTTCATGGAGCGCGGAGTGATCTGCTTTATTGATGCAACACGTATCGCTCCATGCCCAGCGAAATCCGGCATCTCGCACAATCTTGCAAAACATTCGAAGCTTATCGTTGGTGGGAGACGACTCGAGATCATAAACCACGATGTCCTTGACTTTCTCGAACAAGGGTTCATCGTCGTCCCACTTGTGCGAAAACATGGCATAACGATAGTACTGTGCAATGTCCTGCTCGATGCGGGCTAGGTCGATGTTGGTTGTCATGGAGGAGATTAACTTGTTAAAAACCGGGAGTGATTCTGGTGCGGAGACTTGTTCCGATTTATCCACAAGGCGGCCAGAGATAGTGTTAATAAGCACTCGTGGAGAGTCACGAATGGTATCCTGAACAGTGGTCCGGATCACCGCTCTCGTCTCGCTTGGATTTATGTACTGATGGTAAAGCCCTAGGACAGAAGATCAATAGGCGAACGTTAGCATGATGTCGATACCCTCACCGCGAATCTCTGGATCGGGTGATTGCGAGATTTCCGACAGCATTGTCTCGAATGCTTTAATTGCGTTTGTATAGTCTCCCGCCTTGTGTAATGCTGCATGCTTTCTCTCGTAACCCCATGGCGACGATGAATCAAGCTCGATCACCTGATTACGATCCAGCAATGAGGACTACTTTGCATGACATGCAGAGACAAACCTTGTTTGCGTCATTCAGTGCTGCCTCCCACAAACCACTTGCTACGTACGCCTTGCTTCGCTTGACGAAGAGACTGGATGGTACTGTTGAATGAAGGGCTAATGCAGCCGAGTAATGGGAGATAGCATCATTGTAATGTTTCGCCTTCATTGCACTATCCCCGAGGTGCGTCACGAACTCCCACGATTGGTAATGAGCATGCTCCTGTTCGACGAACTCGAGGATTTCCTCACTCGAAGGGCGCGATCGAGTGATATCCACGGTGGACCAGCACCGTTGTATGAGCAACCACCGACGCTCCGTCATCAGCGAAGTTCCCGGCCGTTCTGGTGTCATCCCTTTTGATACTGCATGCAAAACCTGCCCTTCCCGCTTGTAATAGTGGTAGGGGAGCTTGCCACTCAGAATCTGCACAGTACTCGCATGAGAACGTACAGTCCTGGGGATAGACGGGGGCGGGTCTGACGTACCTGTAACATAATACTCCCAAACGAATACACGTCACTCTGGGTCGTGGGCCCCGCGCGTGACGAGTCATCAACCACATCGTCCTTGGGCACTTCGAGGTCAAGTAACTCGGGAGCCATCCAGCGTAACGTGCCTCGTGCATGAAAGGACGTAGCGAACGTCGATGCCCCAAGTTCCGTCAATAACATCGATAGACCAAAGTCGGCGATGCATGCTCTTCCGCCTTCGTGAGTGAGGACATTCGACTGGAGAGTACGGGTCAACTGTGTAACATGATTATAGTGTGATGATGCGTACGCCCGATAGGTCGCCGTGCACGACAGAACGTGAATGGACTGCCAAGGCAAGATATGCGGGTTAGAATTGGCAGTAGAGGATGTGGCTCGATGTAGCTCACGATACTGCAAGCCAGAGGCAACGCTGTTGAGCTATAGGGACTAGGGTCAGAGTTCCCTACAACGACTCGGAGGCCACCAAGGAACTTACAAGACCAAGAATCTCGACCACAGAAATGCTATTGTAATGGCCCTCAAGATAGGACGTTAGTACGCCATTCTCCACCCAAGGACATACCATGGCAGGGAATCGGCCGAAACCCATGGTAGTACCGAGGAGCGGTAGAACATTATCATGTCTGAGATCCAGCCACACTTTGATCTCCCGCCAAAGACGCTGAGATTCGCGGGTCAGTCCCACTGAGGAGTATTCTGAACAAGTCAGATGAGAATGAACATTACCTTTTTCTTCTTGGAAATTTTGACATCCTCACCCGAATAAGTTTTGATAGCTTTGATGGCAACCTGCGGCGGTGAGGGGAGTATTTTGATGATCGGAGAATGGAAGCGCACCCTGATAGACTGTCCATTGTCTTGAAGCATCCCCCGATAGATATCCGCAAAACCACCAGATGCGACTGGATCATGACCGTCCCGAGTAACCTGATCGGTGAGATCATTCGGAGAGCATCCGCTAAAGCAACAATCAACATATGCTCAGACAATGAAACGAGATCCACACCTATTGGATGCGCGCATCATCTCTCACAAGAGCCTCACGTCGCAGCAAGGGTCAAATACTACACATTGTTGGCTCGCTGGGAATTTCAGGCAACAACGCGAAAACAGGCCAAGGCTTGAACAAACAACTAGATACACTCGAGAGCCTGCCAGTGCCGTCGACAATCAGCAAGCTCCCCCTCCACTACCTCCTCACCCAATTATGAACATCCATCAACGCTCCGTCTCGATATTATCCCCCTCGAAACAACATGTACAACCGTGCTTCGCCTCTGTAATATTAATAACAGGTACCTTGCCGCTGAGAGTCTGACCAACACTTCATGCGTTGAGAACTCACGCGCATCGCTCGACAAGATCGCGATGACCCGCTAGGACGAACAGGCGACCAAACAGGATGAGTGCGGGGCGAGCTGAGGAGTGACTGTTGTTGACGGCGATCTTTGTGGTGAACAGGACTCGTATGGAGTCACGAGTGGGGTGTATGTGTATTTTGTACATGGCATACCCTGAACGAAATATCAATTGACTATCGAAGGAAGCATGACATGTCCGTTGTCGATTGGCCGATGGTACATACTGCATTGGATTACAAGCAGAGCGGATACATACCTCCAAAGTTACTACTGCAGACCAGGATTCAATCCACACCGAGACTAGCTTACTAGTAGTCTTGAAAGCTTGACCGTCCAATATAAAACTATCAGATCGATTTATCGACAACGACAACATGAACAACATAGAGAAGGAGAAACCCGTTATGCTGTTGTCTGCTCTGCTCGACCTCTCTGTTCCTGACTCCTGACCCCTTTCCTGTACAGCCACAATGCTTCGTCTGTATCATACAAGGGCCGCTGGAGTGGTGGAGGCGATCGCGTCAGTTCCTCGTCGATTGCCTCGTCAGACTCGGAATGGAAAAGCGAGATAGGTCGTTGGAGAGGCACAGGGAATTGTGTCAATTCCTCGTCTGAATCAAGGAGCGGGATGGGTCGTTGCAGTGGTGCGGGCGGTGGTGTCATCTTCTCGTCAAGCCGCGCATTCCTGAGGCCCTGTTCCTTGTCTCTCTCTCTATCTCGATCTTGGACCCACGCCCGATCTCTGCCCCTATTCTTGTGATATGGGCGACGAATAGGCGGTGCTGGGTACTTCACGCCTGGTGGTAGTGGGGAGGCTGGGTATGCCATAACCTCTTGTGCACCACCCACTTGCACTGTGCGTGTCGACGCGTTCTGTGTGGTAGCCCATACGAAGCCGTTCTGAGACTGATCCAGATCTAGGTGGTGGCCTTGGGGATTGGACTTGACATTGGGCCTGGACGTCAAGCTGTTTCCAGTTGGAGGGATAACGCCCCAGACGCTAGAAGGTACCCACGGAGTTCGGACAGTGTCGTTTGAAGAGTCGGGTGGTTGTAACAATGGATAATCAAACCCTGGGCTCACAAGTGGTGTGTCTAACTCTGTCCTAGGTTCGGTGGCGCCGATCCGCAGGTGCCGGTCAATATCGGCCTGCTGCAATGGTCGATTGGTGACCTCGGGGCTCAGAAGCTCTGGTGGCCCAAGCTCCGGTGACTCGGACCCGGTTGTCTCAGGTTCAGACTGGATGCCCGTACACATACGGACAGCAAACTTTGTGAGTGCGACACGCGTGCGGAAACGGATGGTACTCACGGGTGACTTGACGACGATGTTTGGGAAACTATTTGTCGAGCGGTAACGTTGGCGGAAGCGCTGGCGAAGATATTCAAGTGGCGACCTTGCAGGGTTGGACCTGAGGGTATCCGGGTATGGGCGCGTTGCAGTGCGAGGCCACGGGTCATCGGTGTCATGTGGCGTCACAATCTCTTGTGGTTGGTAATCAAAGTGTGGTGGTCGGGGAAAATGGGGAGTTGGTACTCGTATCTCATCCGGTGGCAGTTGCGGGGGTGTTTCGGTGGATTCGACTAGGACATTCGTGCGAACCCGTGCGTCGTCAACGTCCTCAGGTGGCATCGCCATCACTATCTCCCGCGGTCGATGACCAACAAGCTCCTCTCCGGTAAATTCCACAATCTTCTTACTCGAGGGACGTAGAGCATCCGCGGGAGACCAGCACCGCTGTATGAATACCCATCGACTCTCCGTGATAAACGTGCTGCTCGGCCGTATCGGTGGCTTCCCTTTTGATATCGCATGCAAGACCTGTGCTTCGCGCCTGTAATAATGGTATGGGATCTTGCCACTGAGAATCTGTTCAGACACATGTGTGAGAACGTGCAGTCAGGGCATAGAAGGGAGCAGGCCCAACAGACCTGTAACATAATGCTCCCAAACGAATATACGTCGCTCTGTGTAGTGGCCGACACGCGTGGTGAATCGTCATCAATGTCGTCCTCAGGCACTTCAAGGTCAAGTAACTCAGGAGCCGTCCATCGTAAGGTGCCCCGTGCATGGAAGGACGTGGCGAACGTCGATGCCCCAAGTTCGGTCAACAACATTGATAGACCAAAGTCGGCAATGCATGCTCTTCCGCTTTCATGAATAAGAACATTTGACTAGAGAGTACAAGTCAATGGGGTAACGTGACTCTATATAGTATGACGATACGCACACCTGAGAGGTCCCCGTGCACAACAGAACGTGAATGGACTGTAAAGTATATTATTTTAGGATTGGAGTGATCCAGATATGACGCACTCACGATGCTGTAGGCCAGAAGCAACATCATTGAGCTATAGGGACTAGGATCAGGTCCATTCCGCCACGAGGTTATCAAGAGACTTACCAGACCAAGGATCTCGACCACTGTGAGACTATCATAATGGTCGTTGAGGTAAGATGTCAGTGCGCCATTCTCCACCCAAGGACACACCATGGCAGGGAATCGGCCAAAACCCATGGTGGTACCGAGGAGCGATAAAACGTTGTCATGTTTGAGGTCTAGCCACACTTTAATTTCCCGCCGGAGACGCTGTGTCATTTGCTGGGTCAGTCCCGCTGCAGAGAGCAATGCTAAAAGTTAAATAGAGAAGTGAACGATGCACTACCTTTTGTTTCTTGGAAAAATTGCCGTCCTCGCCCGAATAAGTCTTGATGGATTTGATGGCAACCTGCGGTGACGGCGTCTCGACGAGCTTTGTTGATCGCAACATAATTAAAAGCGCACTTTGATGGACCGCCCATTATCTTGAAGCATCCCTCGATATATATCCGCGAATCCACCAGATGCGACTGGATCATGACCGTCCCGTGTAACCTGGTCGGTGAGATCATGCGGAAAGCGGCCCCTGAGGCAACATCCACATCCATCACCATGAGCCTACAGACACATGATGACTCGGAGATGACACCCGTACCTATGAGATATGGATACATGCATCACAATTTGCGAGAGCACGTTGTCGTGTTGCGCAACACTGGTTTTTCCTCAGAGCGCCTGTTTTGTTTCCCAGCGTGGTAGCTTCAAGTATGTACATTATTCGCTTGCTTGAACCCGCGTGGGAGCCCATCCCTTGTGTTACGACTTGCTGCAATGCACAAGTACGACAGAACAGAGGCCAAACTTTCAATGCCGCATCTGAATCGCGGGTACAAGGAACATGCATGCTCATTTTCCCGAAGCCTGTATCCTTGAGCAATGGCCCTAGTCGGGAGTAAGCACTGTGCTTGGGGTATATAAGAAGCCACCTCGTTTGCCAACTACAAAAGTTCAACTAGCATGCTCACCAAATACTATGCATTCCTCCTTGGAGCAGCATTAGGGTCCGTCGCAGCTCAGCAGCCAACAAAGACCTTCACTGCTCCTGCCGCAGCGTAAGCTCAGCCTGCTTGAGTCATGTCTTCATCATCACAACGTTGTCATTTTGCTTCACAGTCCGACAGATCAGTCTCCCTTCTACGTCGGCTATTCCAACGAAACTATCACCAACACTCCATACGTGCCTGGCAAGGTCTATGACCGCTTCATTCAAATCTGGCTCGAGAATGCCGACTTTGCGACCGCCCTCGCAGATCCCATCTTCAAGCACTTGACTGCCCAGGGTATCCTTCTCACCAGTTACTATGCCGTGACACACCCCAGCGAGCCCAACTACATTGCATCCGTCGGGGGTGACTTTTTCGGACTCGCAAGTGACGATCTCATTCGTGTTCCCAGCAACGTCTCGACGATTGTCGACCTTTGGAGTCGAAGGGTATCAGCTGGTCATCCTACCTAGAAAACATGCCCACAGATGGATACCAAGGCTACAACTACACTAATCCCGGTGGATATACCCACTACGTGCGCAAGCATAACCCCCTGATCGTCTATGACTCAGTTGGTATGAATGCCACGCATAGTGCTCGTCTTAGGAACTTCAACGATTTCGCTGTTGATGTAGGTGACTTTTTTTCGTTGACACTTTACTTACACGATCTAGGTTGATAATGATGCGCTCCCTCAGTGGATATTTGTCACGCTTAACCTGCTAGAGTGTGGCGCTCTAGCTGACAGTTTTTCCAGTGTCCTAACTTTATCACAGCGATGGACACGATACCAGTGTCACCTATGCTGGTTCCTGGCTCAACTACTGGCTAGTCCCATTACTCGAGAATCCCAACTTCAACACTCCCAGGACGCTCATTTTGTTGACCTTTGGCGAGTACGATGAATTCTAGGACAGAGGAACTTATGTGCATACTTGTTTTCCCTTAGAAACAAAACCTATACTGTCAACAACCAGATATTTAGCCTCCTGATTGGTGGTGTGATCCCAGAAAACTACAGGAACACAACTGATGATACATTCTATACCCACTATTCGATGTACGCAGGACTGCCAGTGGTGCTGTTCATATTGACCAAACCCATTTGCTCACACGACTTGATTAATCTATCTACAGTCCAAAATAATTGGAGTCTCGACAACCTCGGCCATCAGGACATCAGCAAGACCATTAACAGTATGCTTCATCTCTTGATACACTTGCTTTGCCTCTAACAGTCGTTGTCATGCTAGACGTCTTTGCCTTTGTTGCAGATAAGACTGGGTACCAGAACAATGGCCTCATGACCCAAGGCCTCCCGCTCCTGAACTTGACAGGTACATACCCTGGTCCGTTGAATCCCAACAATGATGCCCCATGGATGTCACCTACTAATGGTACTGGCACCGGAGGTGGACTGACCTATTACCCACCAAATTGAATGACGCCATGTGTTGATCAACTCAATGGAACTCTCATTTGATACCTTTTCCATGACCAGCAGTGGCAGGGTAGTTGCATCCGACATACATTCTTGTCATTCTTAGTTTATTTTTTTCATTCATTGTGTTCCTTTCAATGGGGAGTTATTCCCCTGTATTTGCTTCGATTTTTTTTGTGTATGCTATTTCTATGGTGACCCCCTGTGGTAATCAAAATCCGAGTCTGATTTTCTCCTGTTGGTGCTGATTGGCATTACCCCATGCTACCACAAGTGTTCTTAACCAGTGTTGGACAATTCTCATTGATTATGATTATATATTCCCTACCCTTACTGAAACCACATCTGCACACAATTCCTTTGTCTCTGTCAGATAGCTGCTGCCAATGGGAGCCTGTGGTGCATTTGCAGTCCCTGTCAGTGTGGCTTGCCTCACCACTGACAACTGGCACTACCCACATCCCCTGCAAACAGAAAGGCAAGATCAAGATGGGTGAATTCAAAGGGATGGTATTCAAATCACTCAATGTCATGGTGCAGAGAGATATTGGATGTGACAACACCTTGGACAGACAGGGAGATGACATCACAGATAACACTGTTGGCAAGTAGTAGGTAATGATAACGCTACAAGACAAGATAATCAAACTGATTCCAGCTCACAGAGAGGGACCTTTATCTCTGTGGACTTGCTTCGAGTCAATTTATTTGTTCACCAATTGCACCTGGGAGAATGAAATAAGATATCATGATGTTAGTTGAGGAATGCCTACCATAAATATGACCAGCAAAAATTTCTTGTGCTCCCATAGGTCTATCCCTATTAATCATCATTGCAACTGATTCCAGCACACAACAATAAGCTATGTCAAACACAAGGAGAACAAATCCTTGCATAATGAATATGGATTGAATTAATCCAGTATGCCCGATATCTCTGTCATTCATGGATTGCACTACTCAGCAAGATTAGTACATGGCTGCCATGGTGGGATAAAAATTGTAACAAACATACCATATTGATCACCCCAGAATGTCCAAGCAGTCAGAGGCTCCACTGCCACAATAACAACAGCAAGGAGGATGCGATAAATAGAGGCTTTGCTGGCATCATGTTCATATACTGATTGGATACCCCACTTGAAGATGATCACTGTGGTTGCTGTAAACCCAACCCAGAATTTGAACAATTTGAATGCATTTTCTTGGATAGAGAAGTCAAGGAGACGAGCTGCATTGACAGTAACACAACCCTGGAAGAATGAGATATTAAACAGTATGGCACATAGTGTTCCATAGTATTCCCTTAGCTGTTTATTAGTGGGGGGGATGGGGGCACTCTGAGTGGTAGGCAGCATGGTGATAAAGGTTTGTGGCTGGTCTCCTAAATTTCTCGACTGTTTATTATCTTACCCGTGGGAAATGTATGACGTCACAGTCACTGGCCAGTACTTGATCCTTTTATAGACACTTGCTTAGAAACTCTCCACCTTCGGTCACACGTGACACTTGTAGGCTCAAGTTTATGAAAACCTTCCATCAGCACAAGTCTCTCATTCAAGAAGCGACCTGGGTATTCACAACGCATCGACTTTGCTGGCTCAAGGCCACCGGTAGTATCTCGACAGGCGGAAATTGCTAACAAACTAGATGGCACACATGAACAAGCCAAAGACGGCAAGGAATAAACCAGACGCGATGCCTACTCCCTGCGGTCATCTATCAGACGGCAGGATGATGCTTGCGACGTCAATATCTATGGTTGCAGTTTCACACCTTGAAACTGCTCCAGTAACTGATCGATACTGTCGGGCTCTAGAACGACCTTGGTCCCGTCACACCTAGCCTGCTTCACAAACTCGGTGCACAGCGTGTCAACATCGACGTCCTGTTGTCAGACGCGTTGGGCAACGTCCCATCAGACAAACAGGACACGAACCTTGAAATGAGGATGCTGGGTGAAAGACCTCCATGCTTTAAGCACCTCAATATTTTCTGGGTTCTTCTTTGTCTGCGGGAGACACGAGCCTCGACTACAAATGTGGCCCTCCGGAGATACGTCAGACATTTCACAGAACTGCATAGCGGAAGACCGCATTGCCATTGATACGTCGTCCACGTTAAGTTGAGTGGAAGCTGGTGGTGGTAGTCCGGCGGATATCTGGCTGACCACGGTGGCTTGTGCTGTTACTGGGAGCACGTACCGTTGCTTCGCAAGCGTTTGCGATTCCGGGGGACGCCCACCGAATGCCGCCGATGTGACAAAATGAGACAGAACTCCCCGGGAAACTGGTTGAGCGGAATTTATTGGCAGTTGCACAACCTGATCGTTATGACGTGCAACCAAAGGAACCGTGGAAGATATTGTCCATGATCTAAAACGATGTTGTTCGAGAGTGTGGTAATAAATGTTATTGGTGCGAGCTGACCTGGGTGGTATTGGCTGGGGGACAAGTGTGGTCCTGTGAACGTCATCGTTCATGGAACTTTGCATGTCTCTATCCCGATGTCTATCACCGTTCCATTCCGTCTCTCGATCCCTATTCAACGGATGTGGACGGATCGGTCGCGGTGGGTACGGCACGGCTTCGTACATCCCACCCAGCGTGCGACCCATCGACGTCGACGCGTTCTGCGTGTGCGTCCCGACGTATCCATTCCGGGACCAACCCGGATCCAGATTGTGATCAGAGGAATTGGAATACGTGCGACCATAGTCCTTCCCAAGACCAAGGTTGACATTGGAAATGGACATCGTGCAGTGTCCGAGTGGATAGGAAGCGAAGCGTGATGGCTGAGGGGTAACAGTGTCGGATGAAGAGAATGGTAGCGGCAGTAGCTGATCGGCAGCCTTGGGGTACAAAAATGCTGGTGAATTAGACACGGTCGTGCTACGTTCGGGCTGGTACATGGACAGTGAACTTTGTAAGCGCGGCACACACGCGAGGACAGCGGTGTTCACCAGTGGCTCGACGACGGTGTCTGGGATGCTGTCTCTATTGCGCGTGGGTTTTCCCTGCGGCGGGTGCGGACGTGTTGCGGTGGATCCAGTCTGGATGGCCAAGAGAGGTCGTAGGAAGTCGACATCCTCGGAGGGCATCCGGCAATCAGCAAGCTCCTCTTCGATAAACTCTGCTATCTCCTCGCTCGAAGGACGGGACTCGATATCCACGGTAGACCAACACTGTTGTATGAACATCCACCGACGCTCGGTGGTGAACGTACTGTTCGGTCGTCTCGGTTTCATCCCTCTCGACACTGCATGCACAACTTGCGCTTCGCGCTTGTAATAATGGTATGGCATCCTGCCGCTCAGAATCTGTCCAACACGCGTAAGAGAACGTGTGGTGCGCTGCGTATGGAAGAGAGTGGGTCTGACGGACCTGTAACATGATGCTCCCAAACGAATACACGTCGCTTTGTGTCGTAGGTGCGACGTGTCGCGATTCCTCTTCTACGCCATCCTCGGGTATTTCGAGGTCAAGCAACTCGGGAGCTGTCCAACGTAGCGTGCCTCGCGCGTGGGAAGTCGTGGCGAACGTTGATCCCCCGAGTTCGGTCAATAACATTGATAGACCAAAGTCGGAGATACACGCCCTCCCGTTTTCACGGATCAGAACATTTGACTAGAGTGTACAGGTCAATGGGGTAGCGCGATCATATGGGCACGACGATACGTACGCCCGACAAGTCGCCGTGCACGACAGAACGTGAATGGACTATAAAAGATTTCTTTCGGAATTGATTCAGACATGACACAAGCTAGCACACTCACGATAACGTAAACCAGAGGCAACATTGTCGAGCTATAGGGACTGGAATTAGGTTCGTCTCCCCGACAAGCTCACTGACCTACCAGACCAAGGACTTTAATCGCAGAAAGACTATGATAATGGTCCTCGAGATATGCCGTCAAGGTGCCGTTATCCACCCAAGGACACACCATGGCAGGGAATCGGCCAAACCCCACGGTCGTTCCGAAGAGAGGTAAGACGTTGGCATGCCTGAGGTTCAGCCACACTCTGATCTCCCGTCGAAGACGCTGTGAGGGTCGCAAGGTCAGTCCCATTGGTACGACAAGAGAATATTGTGAGCAAGCGGGCGAGAAGTGAATAACGCAACCTTTTGCTTCTTTGAAAAGTTGCCGTCCTCGCCCGAGTAAGTCTTGATAGCTTTGATGGCAACCTGAGGCCCGGGTAAACGTGTTTGTTAGTCGCATTGTAAGAGACGCGCACTTTGATAGGCTGTCCATTGTTTTGTCGGAGCATCCCTCGATAGATGTCCGCGAATCCACCAGATGCGACTGGATCATGACCTTCCCGAGTGACCTGATTGGTG
>JBBPJO010000335.1:0-14989 GCA_038088815.1 Boletus nobilissimus | reverse complement strand
TTTCCCAAAACATGGGACGTTGACCGAAGTTGGACATCGGTTTCACCCTCGTCATCTGATACGTCATTGACGACTATGGAACCCAGTCCCTCCAAGCCGCGGCGGTCTCCCAATGCAGCGTTCAGTTCCTCTCTTATGTCCGCCACTCCAGAAATACTGCGTCGCCGAGGATCGTATCACAACATCACTAAGGAGGAAAATGGGTCTCCAACTCCGGATCCTGCGAAGGTGAAGTCTATCTTTCCCTGGGAGGAGCGACCACGCCAAGTCCCAGGGCGGGTGTTTCCTGATGAGGGGTCACCATTGATTACTCTCTCTCATCTTCCTGTTCCTGTTACCCCCGAACGGAAAACCACTTTTCGTTCTCCGATGCCGTCGCCTTTAGTTGGCTTTCCGCCGTCGCTCCTGTCACAGTATTCACCGGACAGTCCTTTCCCGCAGAAATATGCTGGCGGGGTTCCGTTGTCCGCACCTTCCCCAAGTCCTCTCGGCCTTGAGAATGAACTGGACACGGAAGAGACTAGCAGTCAAGATGGAGATGTTGAAGATGAAGTGGACTCCGAGGAGGAAACACACATGAGACCACGAATGCGGAGCTCTAGCATCGGGATGACGAAGCGCATGCGGAAGTACCGCTCCATCGGTGTGCAAACAGACCCTAGGGACCTGCGTGAGGAGGGTATCCAAGTCACGACCTTCGTACCTACAAGGGAAGTGGCAGAAAAGTTGATTTTGATGAACAAGCGCTTGGGGCGCAACTGGGTATCATCAGCTGGGAGCTCCAGTCTCCGTACGACTGCCCCAACATACGTTTCAACTTCCTCTCCGTTATCTCCCCCAACACCAACCAGGCTGGTATCAGCTGAAGTTGGCGAGCCGAGCCGAGCCTCCGCATCCCTGCCCCCTATCAACTCATCTATCGCTTCTCTCTCCCCAGCTGACGAACTGTCCCTCTTTCGTGCTCGCAAAGGATCCCGCGTATGGGATCCAGCTCGAGGTGTTGAATCCTTTAAGCGGGGATCAGAAGAGGTTCTCGCCAAGTTAATGAAGAAAGGCTCCTGAGATGAACGTGCGTAAACTACGTTGTGTTGTATCATAGTACATGCAGTGCCTCCCCGGATATCTTGTCTATTTTCTTGCTTTCCTGATACCAACTTCATCGCTGTCAGGACATTTTTCAAATTTCCCTTTTCTCCGTTCCTTTCCGTCGCAAATGTCAATAGACTTTGCTATCCTTGAATGTATTAACTGAACTTGTAGCCCCCTAAGCATGACGGCAGGATAGCGAGGGGCAGCGGTGACGCCTGGAGCTTTGAAAGTTACCAACACCACCGGTGCTATTTTCCACGAGATTACGAACATCACAGGGGCATCAATGTCTAGCAGAACTCCAACCAAACTCAATCCCGTTCGTCGCCAGTGACTAACTTCATGGACTTGTCAAAACTAACCCAATACTTGCAGGTGGGGACAACTCATATCATTGCGATTGACATGCCGAAGTTAACGTACCGATTCGTACGTTTTGAGACGGGGAAGAGTCCATTAAATCACAGTTGGCATTGCCACGATCTGACCGCTTTTCAACCACCCCTAGTCTACTCCTCGCATAACTCAAGAGATACCCGAAAATGGTGACCGACCACTGCCGCCTTCTTGCTTTGATTTATGGCATTGCTTGATCATCATTTCTTGATGTTACGCCGGCATACTAAGCTTAAACTGGGATGATCCTGTACTCGGTTCAGGCATTGAGAACGCATCTGGGGCTGAAAGTGGCTTGGTTATTCTAGGTCAGCTGTCACCACGTCACCCCAGAAAGGAATCTCATGCAGTGCGTGTTAGCACTATAAAAGCGGAAGATATATATATGACATTGTTCGGTCGCCTTGATCAAGTCGCATCTCACTGATACAGTCATGGTGAGTGAAGCCATAACGTCCCCTTTGCGCTAGTTGATTCGTATCTAGTCCTCTTTTTTTGGCCTCGCAGAGCAAGTTATCAGTGCAGCTACTAGTGGATCATCCGAGTCCGAGCGTACGTCCCTGATTTTGGTTGCTATCAGTTGATTGATTATCGGCGATGTACGCCGACCAGCTACCGTTCGCAAGACTGGTGGAGAGGAATACAATAGCCCTCACCATAGGCAGCAACCGCAGGGTGGTTGTGAGTGGCCTTCGCTTCAATGATCACAGCCGATGACGACGCTACAGTCGACATGCAGGAGGTGCTGTCCCACGCAAGTCCCGACGACGACGACGACGACGACGAACGCAAAGGATATATTGCAAACGCCATCCAACATGTCCAGAATAATTCCGTACGCATTGTTCCTCGACTGATACGTGGCTAATCTCAGCACGTCGTTCTACAGCACCAAACTCACAACGAGCAAGTGGGCGAAGATGATTTGGCCAAGTACGGCCCCATGATCTTCAGTGTACTGTGACGCATGTGGTTTCGTGACGTTTGGCTGACACGTTGAGCAGGCTCTGTCTTCCGTTACCTCGAAATCAGGAATCGACGTCGGCACCCTCGTATCTGGTGGTCTGGGTGGAGGTGGAGGAAACCAGCTCATGGGTCTGGTCATGAAAGAAGCAGGAAATGCATTTGTCGGCGGAGGCGATGGGGACAAGCAAAGCATGATGAATGGCGCTGCGATGACTCTCGCAAAACTTATGGGGCAGAAGCAACTTTCGGCTTTCACTGGAGGTTCTAACAGCGGGGGTCTCGGCATGCTCGAAGTCGGGAAAACGGTCAGAATCTACCTCCTTTTTTACATTCCTCGCCGTCCTGACGGATTTCATGTAGTTGCTCAAGAGCCGATTTGCGTGACGTATCGTTCTGATATCCAACGTGTAGTGAGAGTTGCAGCGTTGAGGAAGTAGATTATGTACTGTACAAACTTGTAAGCGGAGCATCTAGGGGTGGTTACGTTTTGGGAGAACAATGGGAGAGGGTTTGTTTGTATTTGTACCTCTCACTCAAGTAGGACCGATGCACGGTGAGCCCATCCCATTGTACTAACCACCACCGCAACCATGGCGTTACTTCAAGATGACTTTTGGCCAGCTTTATTCCATGATGATGCTGGCTGTGGAACCGCTGATACCCACAGCATAGTGTCCCGGTCAGCTTACATCGCTTCTTGTTTCCTCGAACTCGAGAAAGTAAATCAAGACTTCGAGAGCAAACTCCGTAATGACTTCAACAATATTCTCAATTCCATGGATGGGCTCAGTCTCTCTCCCACTTCCCAGCCTCTATCCACTCCTCCTCCCCCGACCCGCACTGTCTCTCCCAGTCATAATTCCTCTTTCACCATCGCGGCCTATTCCTGGCTTCTCAAGAACATCGCGAATCCTTACCCTCCGTCGACGGTCAAAATGTCTCTAGCACAGCAGCATAGCTGCACCCTCTCCACTGTGAATACTTGGTTTATCAATGCAAGAAGACGAATCGGTTGGACGGCATTGTGTCGCGATTACTTCAATAATTGTCGAGCAGATGCTTTAGATGCTGCGTGTCGCGCCCTCGTCGACGAGGATCCCGATCGCCCGTTGTCCCCCAATCTTGTTCATGCATTCGTCAGCGTGAAAGCGACGGCGGACAGCCTTTATTCGTCGGCTTTCACGAAGAGTGCCTTTGCTCATGAGCTTGATGTGGTCACGAGAAATATGACCGATCAAGACATGAAGTTGATGCATGAGCGGAGGCATTGCGAGCGCCCTGAAGGAATGGCGGAGTCCTCAGAGGCATCGGAAACGGAGTCGCAGAACAAGGACCCCGTGCTGCAACATCACTCGCCCGACTCTTCATGTTTCTCATCACCAGTACCCCTTCTCGACGAGTCTCTCACTGACGATAGCGAGGAAGAAGATGTTTTACCTCCAGTTCTGGCGGGTCGAAAACGACGGTTGTCATGTTCGGAGCCAGCCCATGCCACCACAAAGCGCAAGAGACACATGTGGCAAGTTGGATCGCTCCTTTACTTTTGCATTTTCTTATCCCATCGTTTATTCAGTCCCACCACTTGTCCCTCAGTCGAGACTTGGTCCTCGTTCTCAGAGGAATCCTTGGAAAATCTTCCCCACAATCAACAACCGTCCTCTACCGTAATTCATTTGAAGAACATCTCCGCTTCACCTAAACAACACATGTCTGATGTTGATGACACTGGAATGCACAGACGTCTGCAAGAGTCGACTGCTGAACCTCACTTACATTCTGTTTCGGACCCTCACCCCCTTTCCATTTCGGAAAGTGAGTATAGCATCGATGAGTGGTTTAACAGCAATTTCGATGCCTTGTTCACCCTCCCACCGCCGGTGGATACCATCGAGCCCGACTTGTCAGCACAATGGGAAGTGGAACTATTCAGCGACTACACCATTCCGCCTGAAGAACCTCAAAGGCGACCATTCGAGCCACTCAACCCTCGTAAGTACATACTTTACTCCGCTCCACTGCAATTAATGTCGAACTTTTTGCTAGCCGACATAGATCAGATACCGACATCGGTGAACCCGCTCGTGCTTGACGACATCCTTCAATCTTTCAAAGGCGAAGGATTCGTAACTCCGCCAGAGGTTATGGATCCAGCTGTCATACTTCCAGCTGCCGATTCTGTACCTCAAGATTTCTCGTTGTCACCAGACCCTATCGACTGGGCTGCGCTGCTCAACTGGCCAACCTCCGATCCTTCTCTCGACCCTATATTTGGCCAGTCCTACACAGATTTGCTACCTTTACCAGAGATCGATCTCTCTATTCTACAACTCCCTTAAGTGCTGACGGGCTCAAGCCTGAAACCGGCATAATGCATTGAACGTAACCCATTCATTTGTTGGCTTGATGGTAGATTGTATTTATTAACTTGGCGCAAGCCGCAAGCCTACCAAGAATTGGCCATCCCTAAACATCATTATTGTTATGCCTATTTTCATTCCTACACGCATCTGTACATTATTTCATTATCAATAGCAACAATAGTCCGTACGAAATTTCATGATACGAGTGGGGTAGTATGGTGCGTCAAATTGCCTTGTCCCCCCCAAAAAAACAAAAAAGTACAATCGCGTTCTGAATGTCGCGACGAGTGACACCGACGCGGTTCCATGGCGAACTACTGGGGACTGGCAACGAGAGGCGGTACGAGGTATCCGCTGTTTCGCAAATGCTAACGATTCGAACCCTGATGGCCAAATCGAGACGGCACTATTATCGAGACGCAAGGTTGGGAGGACTTTGGAAGGGTGAGTGAGATAGTGATCGAGGTAGTTCTTGGGTAAATGTCATGTCCCCCGGAGAGGACGATGAACTGACACTTGAAACAGATGAGCTGCGGCTCGTGGAACCCACAGAAAACATGCGAGATGACGAGGAAGTGGATGAACATTCTGACGGTGTAGAATCACGTTGAGCGTCCTGCATTCGACCGGGGAAGCGTCGCGGTAATGGGGCAGTTTTCCGTTTCACAGGTGGATTGCTCCTGTGAGATGGTGTCGAGGGGGGCACCAGTGCAACGGGCTCTGATGTTGGGTTGGAACATTGGAAAGCGTGTAAACGCGAGGCGGATGCGCGAACTGAAGGGTAATGCAGTACGGGGACTACGCATTTGGGTTGTTCATGAATTGTAAGAGACGGATGAGGTGCACGGGACGGTATAACAGTTATTGCAGCTGTCGCAGCGGATGATCGCGGCCAATGGGATCCCTTAATGCGGGCGTTGCTGCGAACGTTCAATTGAGAAAACTTCTCAATGAGGTCGTCAATGCTGATAGAGACGGAAAGGGGGGGTTTCGAACACGGTACTCGTCTCCATGCTGGTGTCTCGAGGGACATTTCACCACTTGTGCAGGGAAATGGGTCATAAGCACATGTTGGCGGATAAGCCGACGGAAAAGCGTGTGGTGGTGAACGCGCAGTAAACATGCATTTTGGTGCGTTATTTTGTGTAATCCGTAGCTGCCAAGGATGAGATACTGATACTGTAAGGCAGAACAGACAAAACACACCCGGTCGTCCACCCCCGACAAAGACTCTTGCGAAGCTTGGAGGGTTTGAGAAACAGGTTTGACCATGCAACCTTTCATTCGCCCGTAAAGTTTGTCTAGGGGTTTCGTTGCTCCCTCGAATATTGGCTTCCTCCTCGTTGCTTTACCCTGCTTTTTGGTACGATTACGGCGATTCTGGAACTAATAATTTGTCAACGACAAACACCAGTAGTAAAAGATGAATATTCTCACCCATACATGAATTTGCCTGTACTGCATATTCGACTTCCCAGCGAGGAAGACTTTGTCTGCATGGGTCGGAAGTGGGTTCTCTTCGAAAAAGCGTTCCAAGAGTGGCAAATATTCCTGATACATATTTCATATTTCAGGAGTGCAACAAGTTGCTGTAAATAAGAGTACTGACGTGATTGAACGAGCGAGATTTCCTCGGGGGGGTTGCTTTGGAAGGGACTTTTGCTTGCCTCAAAAGTTGTAGCATTTCTTCCTTCCACTCCTCGAGGCAACGGAGGTATACTTCCGTGAAAGTGGAGACGTCTTTTCTCGTCAGCGGGTCCGTTGGCGAAGCTGATGCACCAGGGAGTGTTCCTATCTTTTGGCACGCTGCTATGAGTGACATTTCAGTACGTCGTTTAAACTCCTCGGCCCGTTGCTGATATAGCTTGCTAGCTGCGGTAGCGATTTCATGACCAAAGCCTGCTTCAAGAAGTAAAGGCAGAAGCGGGCGTGGGCTGGGTAAGCTGATCATGGCGGATGGATCAACTTCGAGATACAAGAAAGCGAATATGTATGTTATCCCTCAAGCTATTGTTCTGAACTCCGCATTGTTCATCTTTGTTTATGTACCACGCGTAGAGAAAGCAGCACATCACTGGCACGTCCCTCTGGGTACCGGTACCATAATACTAGTAAGAGGGCACCATGGCGGGGATCCGAGTATATTCGCATGCACGTTTCGACTTGACCTCACAACCATGAACGCCAATAGATGCACTCGTGCTGAAGCGCGAGGAACATGACTTTGCCTGAACGTCACTACTGGATGAAGTCTTTCAAAGCGCCAGCACTCGGAGACATCAGCAATGCCGCGATTTCCGTCGCGAACGATGTACATAGTGGTTCGGGTCTGAGCGCTCGTTGGATGTTGTCTTCTCACCAGAGTAAATCCTCAACGTCGTCCTTCCACAACGCCTCCTTCATTCCGGAAGCGTACTCTTGGCCCCTGGAGAACATCGCAGATCCCTATCCATCATCGGAGTTCAGAACATCTCTTGCCCAACGATACAATTGTCCCCTCTCCGCGGTCAGCTCGTGGTTCGCTAATGTATGATGGCGAATGGGTTGGACAGCGCTATGTCGCGATTTCTTCCGTAACCGCAGAGCGGATGCTGTGGATGCTGCGCACCACGTACTGGTAGAGGGAGGCTCAAATTACCAGCTGGGTCCCGAAGGGTTACTCATGCCTTTGTGGCCATGAAAGTCGCCGCAGAAGGACTCTACGCGTCTTTTGAGAAGAGTGCTCCTGCTGGTGACCTTGATACTATCATGAAGGATATGCTGACTGGGGACGAGATGTTGCAAAAGGACGGTAGGCTCGGCGAGACCGAAGAACTGGCGTGCTCGAAGGAGCCGGAACAAGTATACCCGAAAGCAACCAACCTGTGCGCCTGATGCATTACAGAAAAATCTTGACACCAACAGGTTACTTTTCACCCCACCCCCCGCGTTCCTCACTAATACCCGGTCCCGACGGCTCTCCCATAGACGAGAGTGAAGGTAGAGAAGACATATCACGTCCCTTAGTAGCTGGTCACAACCTGGGTTCGTTGCCTTTAAGGCCGACCCATGGCAGTTCCAGCGTAATTGTTGGATCCGTGGAGCCTCTGGGGTACGCTGCTCCAATCATCGTTGTTGCATGCATTAATCCTACTCTAGTTTCTCATCGCCACTCAGCGCTTTTCTGCCATCCTCGTCGACGAGTACGGAGGAACCTTTAAAGAATGACTCTTACGATCAGACGCCCCACGCATCAGGGACGGAGAATACTGTGAGTATCAATTCCCACAAGCGACGCCTGTCTGATCCGCATACCATTGGAGTAATGCCAAAGCGTCCACGTCCTTCAGTGACGGAACCACCCCTCCAGTCCGTTTCTAGTCAACTTCCGCTTCCCATTCTGGAACGTGAATACTCCATCGACGAATGGTTTAACGCCAATTTTGATGCTCTGTTCGCCCTCCCACCGCCGGTCGATGTTGCCAAGCCCGATCTTTCGATTCGGTGGAAAGTTGAGTTATTCAACAACTACAGTATACCTGAAGATCCACAGGAAGCCCCTAGCCCTCGTGAGTCCGTATCTTCATCCTGTTGCCGACGTTCGACACTTTGCCAGCTACGCAAGACAAGCAAATGTCGTCTACCACAGATTTGACCACCCTTGAAGACCTTTTACAATCTCTCGAGACTAGGGGATTTGTTGCACCTCCGGATACAACACATCCGCCGACAATGGCTGCAGTCCCTGACCTTGTACTACCCCAAGGCTTGTCGTTCCTGCCGGATCCTTCAGAGACCATCGATTGGACCGCACTCCTCAGTGAACACCCCTTTGAATCTATTTGTGAATCCACGTCCCCTCAATCCTATGCCCATTCTTCTCTCCACGACATCGATCTCTCCATTCTACAACACCCTCAAGTATGGACTCCCGTAGCTTCGTGAGCTACTTAACTAGGACGTAGTTTTCGGAATGCAAATTTCTGAACGCTGAGCATTATCTCGATATCGCAAATCTTTATCGCTATTACTGTCTCTCTGTTACGCACTATATCCTATCATGATTACTTTGGTCCTACTTTCTGTCAGATCAATGTACTAGCTATTTGATCGCCCATAGGCATAATTATGTGTTCCAGACCAAAGCCTCAGGTCTTCTTCGATTTTGAATTCAGGTGCTAGGTAAATTATTATAAGAGGGACAAGAGAAACTGCAAGAATTTATGCTACGACCGTCGCATACTCGAGAGAGGACAGCAATGCGCCGATTGATTAATTGTATCGGGGTGGAATAGGTAGCACTAAAGACCAGTTTTTATGCATCGCCAGAACCGTCATGGATTACCCGCCCTGCTGGTGACATGGCAGACGAGAGCGGTATCAGCTTTCGCGGGCCGTGTGTGGTCCTGTGTCCCAGTCATGCCAGAGTCGCAAGTAACCAGTCTAGCAGGCAATATGACTGAGGCATCCACTGCGCTAGAATAGATTGCGGAGAGCCTATTCTCAGCAAACCGATGATAGCAAGACTGCTACGAGATCTACCGGACCGCGGAGGTGAATTGGGCTGTTGACGGCAAGTGACATGGTGACCCGAACAAGTGAGGTAATTCCCGAACACTTCATGCGTCTGATGGTGTAGACGGTGAGCTGGCACTTGAAAAAGAACAACTACGACTCTCAGAGTCCGTAGAGAACAAGCGAGGCGAGGGGGACGACGTCGAGGAGCCCTCTGACGATGTATAATCTCGGGAAGTGTTCCGTGTTCGGCCAGGAAAACGCTGTGGTAACGAAGCAACCTTCCGTTTCCCAGGGAGCTTGCTCTTGTTGGGCGAGGCCGAGAGAGGCACCAATGTGACGGGTCCTGAGGTGGGACTGGGACTTTGGAAAGCTTTCGAATACAAGACGGGTGCGCGGACTGGCAGGCGAAGCTGAACCATGTTCATAGGTCGGGAATACTTGGGGACAATCAGAGATGGATGAGGTGCACGAGATGGTACAACAGTGATTGCGACTGTCGCAGCGTTGGACTGCAACTTAGGAGATCCCTTGGGGCGTGGGCGTGTTCCATCTCGAACATTCAAGTGAGAAAACTTCTCGACCAAATCATCGATACCGATTGACGTGGAAGGAGGCTGTTTCATATCCGGCACGCGTCCCCATTCCGGCTTACCGAAACGAACGGGACCACTTTTGCAGGGGAATGGGTCATAATGACAAGTAGGTGGATAAGTCGACGGAAAGGCATGGGGTGGCGAAGATGACGCGAGTTCGTCCTTTGACATGATATTTCGTACGACTTCTACCTACCAAGAAAATGAGAAAACTTATTGTCGTAGATGAGTGAGAATGAGCCTACTTCGGTTGACGTTCCGTCTAGCGAGCTCGCTCTGGGACGTTCGATGGCCTGAGAATCAGAGCGCTCGTATGGTTTGTTCAATGGTTTCGTTGGGCGCTCATATGTCGGTTTCTTTTTCAGCTTTTTGCCCTCCTTTTTGGTGCGATTACGGCGGTTCTGAAACTAGATAGGATGCAAGTCAGTCAGCAATACAAACAGCGATTAGACCAAGTCCTTACCCATACATGAATTTGCTTGTAATTCATGTTTGATTTCTCGGCCAGGAACACCTTGTCCGCATGCGTGGGGAACGGGTTTTGTTCAAAAAAGTGCTCCAATAGTGGAACGCATTCCTGCAGAGTGCATAAGAATAAATATGACCATTATTGGGAACGCTGACCTGGTTAAAGGTACGAGATTTTTTTGAGGGTACTTTGACCGGTGCCTTCGGGACTCGCTTGATACGTTGAGCAATCTCCTCTTCCCATTTCTCTAGGCGGCGCAAGTAGAGTTCCGTGAGAGTGAGCACGAGTTTTCTCATCAATCCGTCCGGGGATGACACTAAAGCAGCTGCTGGAAGCCCTGCAATTTCGCAGCATGCCGTGGCGATGGACTCCTGGATACGCTGTTTAAGCTCTTCCGCACGTCGTTGATATGCTTCGCTAATTGAAGTGGCCATTTCATGATCGAAACCTGCCTCAAGAAGTGAAGGTGACAGTGGACGTGGGCTCGGTAAGTTGATCAAATTGATCAAAGTGCCAGGACTGTTAGTTGTGGGAGAAAGCAAGTGAGAAACCCCAGCCGCGTTTCTCAGAGCATGCGCGATGCGCAGAACGGTCTGTAGTTCAGTAGTATACGCGTCCTTCGAGTTGAAACCCATTGGGGTAGGTAAGGAATTCTGAGGATGATAGTACTACTTAAGTCAAGAGTTACTTAGTAGGCCTTTGTTTACGCCATCAATACAATTCAATGTCCGCATTGTTCTACCGTTCGGTTCCTGTAAACATACACAACACAAGTTGGGGTAATTGGCACTCATTCTCTCTCTCACCGCACCTCGTAAATGATCGCCATGCACGACGTCGACTTGTCTCAAAGGCTTCACTTCGCCGAGAGCGACTTCCTGACTGCCTTGGAGAGTGGCACAACAATGCTTGCTTCATACTATCAGACGTGGTCAGCACTGCCAGACATCTTGCGCACCGCATTGAAGACGGGGAGTGTCGGTCACGATACATTATCCCTCGCCCACTCCGTCGCTTCTCGCATCGAGAACCTTGCCAACTGTTTCCTGGATATAAGACATGGGGAGGAATCATTTACGACTTCGTTGCAGAAGGACTGTGATGCTATGCTTCATCGAATGGCCTCCTTGGATCTCAATGCAAATCCGGAATCCTTGCAGCCGGACAATGCGCGCTGTTCTCGCTCGCATCCTAGCACGCCGATTTCCAATGCCGAGGGTTTACCTCCTCCGTTCATCGTCGCCGCTCGTCAATGGCTGTTGGAAAACTTGCATAACCCATACCCCTCCGCAGAAGTCAAGGCTCAGATGGCGGCTACTTCTTCCTACAAAGTCTCTTCCATCAATTCTTGGTTCATCAACACTCGTCGGCGGATCGGTTGGACGACTCTGTGCCGGGAACATTTTTCCAATCGCAGGGCCGATATGATTGACGCAGCTTATCGCGCTCTGGTGAAAGAGGATCCGCAGCGCGCGCTATCTCCAGAACTCCGACACTCATTCGTCGCAATGAGGGTGGCAGTAGAGGACCTCTATTCATCGACTTTGACCAGGACCACTTTCGCAGGAGACCTGGACACCGTGGTAAATGCTATGACGAAGCAAAATGAGGAATTCACTGAGGTCGGCAAATACCGCCAAGTCAAGCAGGCGAACCTCACGAAGGTGCGGGTGATTGAAGGGCGGAGTGAATCTCACGTCACTGAATGGAGAACTTGCAGGTGGTTCAAGACTCGTACCCCTCTCCTGATACATCCGTTACATCCGCATCATTATCACCCGTGCCCACCCTTTCCGACTCTTTGACAGTTGAAAGCGAAGAAAACGAGGATGTCGCACCTCCAGTGATTGCCGGTTCTAAGCGTCGCCGGTCATCCATAGGGCCAGTTGACCACCCATCCTCCACTGCTAGTCGGCCTATCAAACGTCTACGGTACGTTCATGATTCTTGACACAAATAGGTGTTCATAGTTTTCTGTTGGCAGCGCTTCCGCGACATCTCAGACCTGTCTCCCGTCTCCACCCTCAAGTACAGACGATATCGACGAATCATCGCACCACAGTTCACCGGTACTTCCCCATGCGCATTCCACGCTACCCGAGACGAACAGAATGTTACCGTCTCACGCAGACGCTACGGGGATACTGAACTACGGTTCAATGGCTGCTCCACTCCAGAGCGTATCGGATCCTTCGCCTTGTTCTAACATGGAAGACGAACTTTCCATTGATGATTGGTTCAATGCTAATTTTGACGCTCTGTTTGCTATTCCACCTCCGGTTGACGCTGCTGAGCCGGACTCCACCACAGGGTGGGAAGTAGAACTGTTTAAAGATTACAGTATACCGGGAAACCCAGATTGTCCGCCTGCTCGTGAGTCTATCGTTTTACTGCTGTGTAAATGATATTCACATACAGCAACGGCAGCTGCTGGTATGCCTGTACCATCTGATTCATCCGACCTTGATAGTTTGCTACACTCCATCGGTAGCGATGCATCTGTCACCCCCGCAATCAGTTTGCCTCAATCTGTTGTGACTGGGACTTCTTACTCGACATCTCTTGACTCATCGATATGCGACGCCTCGCAGACTAATGTGGACTGGACATCGTTTCTTAATGACACAGAACTCTATCCACCCACCGTCTACTCCACATTCCCCCAATGCCCCACCGATTCTCAGCTTCTACCAGAAATTGATCTTTCTATGCTGCAATTCCCTCAGGTCGTGCCTGTTGTCGATCCCCAAGGTGATTCCACATCGAGAGAAGCCAAATTACAGCAATTACACGCCATGCAAGAGGCGGTATGGAGGATGGAACAAGAATTGCGGTCAGAAGGCGTCGTGATGTGAGTATTGACTTTATCTCCGGTGAAATAAATGTAGTGACAATTCTCCAAGGTGAATGACTCGTAATCGGGATTGGTTTGCATATCTTTATTCTAATATGGATCTTCTCATTTTCATTGCATTGCACACTGTTCAATCGTTCACATTTGCATATCACACATATCGTTATCAGTACCTCTAAATAGCTACTCTCCACACCTGTCCTTTGGAATAACAATGTCATTAAAAGTAGTTCAGTGCGAACGCGAAGCTCCGACGAGTCAGATTCAAACAATCAGTAACTATCTAATGTCGCTCTGACACCGGCCCAACCTCCACCCTCCATCTCCCTACTTCCCGCATCGCCTCCTCATCGCCCACTTGAATCTGTGGTGCATCCAACAGTGCGCCAAGCATCTGCCAAGGGTCCTTGCCCCCACCGTGTCGCAGAATTTCAGCTTTATACTTTTCTCCCAACTCGCGATTCAGCGGCTCGTCTGAGAAAACCTTTCGCCAGACATGCGATGCGATCGCACGGTCGAACAAGTACGAGTAATACGTTGCCCCGTACCCATACAAATGACCAAACTGAGTCTGAAACGACGTTCCTTGTGCATGAGGAATGAGACCACGAGTGTTGTACAGGTTCGCCAGGGTAGCCGTCGAATCAAACCCTGGTTCTAGAACGGCCGAAGAGTGATACATCTGATCTAGCACAGAGAGCAAGATAGTCCCATGCGTATCGATAAAAGTGCACGGATCTTCGTGGTGATTGCCGGTCTGACTTCGCATCGAGGAGCCGTCCTCTTCAAAGAGAGAGAGGACTTTGGGCGAGTTGAGAAAATATTCCATGAGGATGGATGGCAACTCGACGAAATCTGTTGCGCAGCGGGTGCCTGCAACGTTGTGATACTCTGTTCGACCGATCATAGCTACGGCATCATCATCAGCGCCACTTCGTGATGGATACGCAGCAAAATGACCTACAATGCATGGCGTGACCCATCTCGTGGAATAGGGTCTGCACCTCGTGCCATTCTAGATAGGTGGGCCCTCGGGCGATCGTGGGACGAGTGAATTCGCACAAAAGGACGACCAAAGGGAGTTGGTACTCCCCGTCCATGCCGCGCAGTTTATGCCGTTTGATAGCCTCGAAACTTCGTGAAGGAGCAAGGAACTCCTCGGTACCTCCGGTAGTAAGATCACCGTGTTCGTCGTCATCGTCTGTCCGTCGGGAACAACGAACCGTGTAGTGGGCTGCGCCGCACGACTTGCCGCTTCGAGCGAAAAGGTCGGCGTATATCCATCCAACGATACCAGAATCCTCGTCCACTACCTCGAGTTTGTGGACATCGGAATGCCAGACCTCACCAGAGGCTACTTCAGCTGGCCGCAACGATATGCCGTATAGATGCTTGAAGAGCCGTGAGAGACCCATGAAAACGCGTCCGAGAGAAAGGGGAGGTAATGGTACTGGAGGTTCCGGTGGTTCTGGGGGACAATAAAAAGATCTATCCCAGGCTTGTATAATAGGAAGTGTCTGAGTATTGAGGTGTGATTGTTTCCGCAATCTGAGCGTATGCAAAGCATTGCGTGCGGGAATACCCGTTCGATCTAAAAACGTATCCAAAAACTGTTGGACATTCTCTAGGATCGGATCGTGTCAGAAAATACTACCAAGTGCCGGTCGAAAAGCAAAAACTGCTCACCTGGTGTTTTTGCCATTTTGTCGTTGAGAGTCATACCGGCATAGCTGTCCCATCCGACGAGTCGGGCCAGTTCAGCGCG
>JBBPJO010000333.1:0-15006 GCA_038088815.1 Boletus nobilissimus | reverse complement strand
TTCTTGACCTATACATGCACATATACATAATTAGCTTGTTGTTGATATTAATTATTGAAATTATGGAAATTGTAGAGTTTATAATGTCACTGTATAACACTATCCAAAATTTTCAGATTTACTGATGCGCGGAGTTGCCTCCACTCAGTGAGACCGTCAGCGACGCAGATCTTGCAGTGGCTCGTTTCCCGAAGCGGAGAAGAGCTTGAACCATGGTGAGGTACGACTGACGGGCGGACACCACAGAATTGCTTGTCTTTCAAGTCCATAACTCGTACAAAGATTGCTATGGAAAGTTCTTCATGGAGAGAGCTTGACTTGTAGCCTAGAGCTCTGGCATATGTTTATGTTCTTCCATCCCGATGCTCGTCTAATCGGTCCAGTTCGTACTAGCACCGAAGAATCAGGATCTGCTCAAGTTGGTCCAGTTTGCCATCTTCGTCATTACATCTTTCATGGGCCACTTTCTCCCTTTTGGAAGACAAGCTTACGGTTAAATTAGAAATAGCCGCTCTTTGAGAATCGGGCTTACAAGGCGCGCGCCCATATTCTCGGTACAGATGCCCTCAAAGAATTCTTTTGAGAGGTTCGTCGCTCTCTTTGGGCCGACATCACCAATGTCATCAAACTGTTCACCGACGGCGTCAGCCTCGTCTATCAACAATTCGTCTCAATGTGTCGACATACGATATCAATGCCATTAGCACGAATGACCTTGAGGATGTATTCGCTCCCGAGTGACGAGACTCGGAAGACAGGGAATTCTTACTACGGAGGCTCTCCGCCGCAAATACGAGACGAACTCTTGACTTGAATCCAATATCCGCGACTGGGAGTTCTTCTCAATCTTGGTCGAGCATTCCACTTAACAGGATGAGGACATGGATGGGAGGATGGCAATCGTCGAGAGTCCGAAGAATGTCATGCGTGGTCTGCGTGGAAACCTGGTGGTAGCTGAGCTCAAAGTTGACTTGTTACTACACACAGAAATCGGGAGCATTGCAACAACAAGAGAAACTGAGCAAGAACAAATGGAAGAAGATGCTCGACATGTGAACGTGAGGCAGATGAACTGAAGCACGTCTGGCTCAATCATTCTTACCTGACAGTGGGGTAAGTGCACTCGACAATCCAAATGTACGACATGGCGAACTGATCGATATCGTCCAAGTTCCATCTCGTTCTGGAAGAGGATAGCGCACGCATGACTACTGAGCAGCTGAAAGAGCTTGCAGAAGCCCTGTCCATTATGTCGGCGAAATCTAGTGTCCTTAAGAAGTGCGGAGAACGTCGTGCGCTCAATGCGGAGAACCTGGAAGCCGAAGAGGTAAGTGCAATCTTCCCGCATCGATTCAACCGCAGTGTCCCCCGTCTCATAGGACCCCGGGCCTTCTACCAAGCGCATCCAGACGATGCACACCAAGATCGACTGCCAACTCAACGCATGCGATCCGCATGTCGTTGTTCACTCCAGATGATCCTGCAGTTGTGCGGGGTCGTCTCAAGGAATCAAAGCTCCTGTCGTGAACAATCATAAGTAAGTTGAGGTTGGGGCAACTACTGGGCGAGGACAGATTACAAGTATGAGGTGGTTGGTGAAGTAAGGACACTGATTTATCAGGGGAGGAAATATATACAGGTGTGGTTAACCTGTTTGATGCCAATATGTAGCAGGAGTTATGTTACAGGACAGCTGTTCCTCCAGCTTGAAATGTTGCTCCTTGCATCCTTGGCCTCTGTAGAAAGACTATACTATATATAAGCACCTTGGCTAGAGTTGAGCGATCGGAGAGTATGTTTTGCTGTGGCATCTTTAGAGTGATTTAGAGCCCAGACTAAAAGACATGATAAGAGTAGAGGTTGTCATGCATGGGAAAACACTAGATTTAGTACATGAAGATCCTCTGAGATGTCATTAGCAATTCTTTGCTTCCAGGATTTTGCTAGTACTATTATTCCTGTCCATGTTCCCTCTTTAATTTCCCACCATTGAGAGAATGAGAACTTGAATTCAAGTCCTATAGTTTTCCTGACTCAGTTGGAGTGCCTCCTGTGTAAAACTATCAGCAGATGGAATGTCAGAGTACATTCAACATACATGTGATTCTGGAGAATGACATTAGTGACCATATCCACCTTTTCAGTTTGAGAGGCTTTGTTGTATTGCTTGAAGACCTCCTCCAATGCTTTTCTAAGACCATCCTGTGAACCTGATGCTTTATACTTCTGTGCTGCAGATGAGAGTGGTTGTGCAACACCCTGTTGATGGAGATAGAAAGAATATTCCAGTATCAGGAGTATGTCTGTGTTATGTGAAATTAATAATGTATATTAAGCATCATGCCAAGACATACCAACACCATATTTGAGTGTTTGTTTCCATGTAGAAAAGGGAACCTTCATTTGCAATTAGAACTGTCTTATGAGCCACCACCACTGAATTTACCAGATTGTGTGGTCTCAGAGCTTGGACCTCACTCCTAGTAATAAGGGCCTATACATAAAAATGTTAACATGGAACACTAAGTCAGGGAAAACACATACATTATCTGTGCCCACTACCTGTGAGTAGTAAAACCACAGGATAAACAGATAATAAAGTATCTTGTGATATGCACCAACCTCCTTAATAGTCATAAATACAAAGGTATTGTAGAACTTGCAAGTCTTACCTTCTAAAAGATGGTACTAAGATATCACTGAATAGACTCAATAAAATAAACTTACATCCTGCAACATGTTTAAACCAAGATTAGAATGAATAATTACCAAACATACCAACTATGAAATTGTCAGGAAAAAGAAAAAGAAAAATAACAATATAACTTACTTGCTATCATCAACAAGCAGGGGAAAATGTTTATATTAGCATTATACAGTAGCTCATAGACTAAAGCATAAAACTTACCTACAATTGCAAAAGTGGGTTGAAGGGAGGACATGGAAAAGATCAAATCAATATGATTGTTCTCAATTGTGCTGGAATACTAACCTCCTATATTTGCCAGAACAAAAAAAATCATCAGCACAATTCAACATGTCATTCTTTACAACGCACTATCTATGATTTGTGAGCATATGCATGTGATCATTCCTAATGTCAAGTCAAAATCGACAACTTACCTCCTGTGATTTCCAGAGTAACATAAGTAGTGGAAATGAGATCATAAAGGTAGAATCATGAATACGAATACTTCATAAAAACACCAACATCACATTGTATAACTTACCCACTATATTTCTTGAAGTAAGATTCAAATTGAAGATAAAACTTTAAATGTAGAACTTACATGCTATGATTTCAAAATGATAGCATGAACAATATAGGCATGGAGTCATCAGCATGCCCACACCATGCTGCAACATCACTTACTGACTAAGATCACCCAAACAGGATTAAAGACATGGATACTCATCAAGGTCAACATTTTCGAAGATGTAGTGTTTTTCCCTACCTCCACATGAGGAAACCAATATGCTAGGTTCTGCAGCCCAACTCCACCCATGGTGGCTATTGGGAGTGACGAATTAAGCACTTTGTCTGTAGTGCATATCAAGCTTCATGAGAATAAGAGTGTTAGGCCACCACTGCATATAATAGTTTGCTGCATTAACCCACTCTTGAACTGCATGTCTCACACAAAGCGCTATGTTTACTTCCTGGGCTGAGGTCAGCAACATGTGCAAAGCTTCGTCATTTAAAGCACTTGAAGTGGCCTCTAATAGGACTTTGCAGCCCTCGTTAGACCTATGCATGCCTAGTAGGTGGATTAAAGCAGGATCAGGTAAGCGATTAAGAATACAGAACCTCCCAGCCTAACACAGGACTTTGGTGGATAATTCATTTGAGCAAGACGACCCCATACATTGGCCTTGTCGAATATCTCCTCAATGAGTGGCTCAGCCTTCGACAGCCGCTCTTGTAAAGGCAGCTTCCGATCCAACTTTACCAGTGCTCTAGGCAGCAGGGCATCGAATTTTGTAAACAGCACTACAACAGGTACTAGAAGATCACTCGCATCAGCCCGAGAAGACAGCACTGACAAAGTATTCACCGTTCCCAGGATCACATTCGTCGAAAAACCTTTCTTCCCGCAGTTGGATCGCTCGTTCCAGTTTGTCCATTGGGATGCAATACCTGTACAGGACACGTTAAGATGCCGTGACATAGCTGTCCAGCTTACCATATCGCATGAAGGCGCTTCTTGAGAAAAGTGGTCTTCGCACGATCTGCGATGAACTTCTTCATCTCCAAAAACTCTTCTTCGCTTCCAGCTTCAAAGCCTCGAGAGTCGTGGAAAATGAGTCTATCGTTACTCCGGAAAACCAGTTCGTGTTCGACATCATGCATGCCACGCTAACAATGATTATTCACATCTCCGAAATCGTTTCGATAGATGAGTGACGATTCTCACCCCCATGGATCCCTCGACTTGCGATGGATCAATCTGCTCTAGTATGCGAGACCATAGTATACGTCAATCGTGATCCATACCTTGTTCCCATTACCGTCGTAGATCTCCGGGGTTTCTGTGGAGTTGCAGATCCCCCGAAGAATGGTCGTCTTGCCCGAGTTTGCTCGCCCAACGATAAGAATTCTGAAGCGGCCAAACTTCTCACGGAGGTACTCGAATTGTTCTGTGTGTTCTGTGGACATTCTACGCGCGCGAAGAAGAGTACAAGTTTTTTTGACAAGTGGTGGAAAGGAAACGGATCACTGCCACGGTATTTCCGGTTTCCGACCGGATATGTATACCACGCGCCGAGGGCAACTCAGTCCAATTATCCAACCCTACAAAGGACATTTATATGACAGAAAAAGTAACAAACCGGTGGATTATGGACCGATTATGCAAGCTAACACAGCAAATCTGAGGCGAGGTGATCCTTAATCCACGTTACCCTCACCACCAGTCCCGCGACGACGACGAAGAACGCCTCGGCGCTACCGTAAATCTTCCTCGTCAAAATTTTCTCCTTGTCCTCCCCCATCCAAACACAAACACTCGTGTTCTTTGCCATCCATGACGGCGATGGGGGATTGACTTGCTAAACGCTAGAAAAAAGGTTTACCCTTTATAGGGCCTGAATGACTGAGCGAAACAGAAGCCGACTCACTATAATGCATGATTTCATTTAAGACCATCTTCGGGCGGACGCTTTCTTCACGACATACTAGGTGCCATAGTGATATCTGGCGAAGGTCAAGTAGAGATCGTGAATGTGAGAAAGAAATATCTCTGCCCACCCTTCGCTCATGTAAACCTTGATCCATGTTCCGAACCAAAGGCACCATAGGGCGCCTCCGATAACACGATAGGTCTCCACGGAGTCGCTGGGCTAACAGGAATGACGAAGGCTAGGAAATCGAGAGGATAAACCCATCATGAATACCTTGTTATGATTCTGTTCGAACGATTGGTCAAAGTTGTCGCAGTCCACAGATGATCCGAGTAAAATCGGGCTGACTACCCACATTTCTTCGTCCTTATTCCTGCCGCTTGTAATGGCGGATATAATCAGTTATTATTACAAGGAATATTTGCGGTAAGGTTATAACTGTTTTCAACACATGCATCCGTTGTCAACATCGACGGATTAAGCTCAGTCTGGTTCTGGAGTAATGTAGCAGAACGTTCGAGCTAGAAGCTGGAACCGCGCTGACCTGGGCATGAACGGTATCGTTTGTGGCAAAGCTCCTTAGTGAGTTTGACTCAATGATGAACGGGAGGCGACGATACTGAAGATCAGGAACGGCGCGAACAAGCGTTGAAACTTGAAAGCAAACACGTGATGAAGCGTGTGTAATCTTGGAGTTCTGAATCTTAGTTGAACGCGTCATCGTTGTTGAAAGCGCCGATACTGCAAAGTTGCTCGCTGACTCTCACCATTGTGTTACTGGTAGCCACGTTATCATCAATGACAGGTATGTGCTGGCAAGACGGCGTTGGGCTGATACTGATCGTTACAAGAACATGTTCCACTCATTGAAATTGACGCCGGTGGTGACACACGGGCAATGGCATTTTCAGCGGATGGTAACTCTCTTGTGAGAGCTGACGATAAGAGGGTTCAAGTATGGCGCGTGGGGGATTGCAAACATGTGGCAGCAATAGCAGCGGAGCGTATCAACTGTCTCGCCACGTCAAACGATGGCAAATGGATTGCGGCGGGGACAAACAAGGAGGTTCTCGTCTGGGACACGACGACATACAAGGAATCTTTCGCACACAAGGAAGATGGTTACGTCGTCAATGGGGTCGATTTTTCTCCCGACTCGACGCGGCTCGTCTCCGCATCTGACAATCGCACAGCTATTGTCTGGGACGTGGTAGCTCGCGAACGACTACTCACACTCCGCCACGAGAGACTCGTGATTGCAGCGAAGTACTCTCCGCAGGGCGATCGAATCGCAACAGCCACTGCTAATTCGGTTCTCGTCTACGACAGCAACAATGGACGCTTACTCGTGAATACCGAAGTATACGTATACCCGTTGTTTAACACCGGTCTCCTCTGGCTCGACAACTACCTCTTCGTTGTATCCCGCAGTAAAATTGAGCAAATCGAAGCATCTACAGGGTTACTTGCCACGGAATGGCCTGTTCCCGATTCCAACAACACCTCGTGTATTGCTCTAACAGGGCGTAGGAAATTCATCATATACTCTACCAGTCATACCATCACTTGCTGGGATCCGTCGACACACACCCAGCTCGGTCTCTTCAATCATACTCAGGACGTACGTTCGATCGCACTCTCTCCAGACGATCGTATTCTCGCATTTGGTGGACACGGCGGGAAAATTACCATCAGAAGGGCATCATGCATCACTGTGAGTGCCATTCCTGTTAGACTATGTTGGGTCTGAGCAAATTTTCTGCTTCCAATCCACCCTTTGCCCGGTATTCGAAATCCCTCTGCTTTATCTACACCCAATTTTCTAGGCACCCGACGTTCAGATCGACGACGCTACGCTCGACTCGTGGAAGCAAGACCAGCTCACAGATGCGGAGACGTTATTGACCACAGCGATCCACGAATCTCGGAGTCCAAGCTATCATATACTTGCCAGCCGAGCTCTCGTACGAGGCCGTTTGCGAGAGTGGGACGCAGCGGTCGCCGATGCTGAAGAGGTCACTGTTGTTCTTTACACACACACTAGCGCTAACATCAATCTACACCAAGGCGATCAAAGTTCATCCATCAATCATTGGCTACATTGCAAAAGGTGTAGCGCTGGTCGGCAAGGGAAAAAGACACATGGGCTATCGGGCATTCGACATCGCATTCGAGCATTCCCATTCATCTCACGTTAGCTTTCTCCTCTTGATCAAAGTCTGTATCCTTCAAATTTGGCGCCCTTCAATTGTTCATATTCCTTAGGCTATCATCGTGTTTATCGCCGGAGAACACGACGATGCGATATCGCGTGTTGATGATCTCATCAATTCGGTATCCTTTCACTCGATATGTTATTTGGTTCAGGCACGTGACAACGCGTTACCATGGACGAGAATTACCGCTGATATATCTATATCCTGAAGTCATATATGTATCTACTTCTCGGAAACTCGCAAATGGATAGCAGAGACTACGAGGGTGCGATACCATTATTCGAGCGAGCTCGAGCCCAGCTGCGACATCACACGAGTCGATCACTCTTAGTAATCTCACTAGTAAGCTTTATAGCCTGACTGCAATGCACCGAAATCACTCACTATCTTGAACAGATATCCGGATGGGATTTCGATAATCTCGACGTCACGATACGACGGTGTCTTTGCGAAGCCCTTTACAAAGCAGGGCGCTTGAAGGAAGGAGGGAAATCTCTTCTCGAAATGGTGCATGTCGTTGACGAAGAGCTCTATACAAGCAAAGGTATCGTTCAGTGGGTTTCAGGTGAGTCTATATTCGACCCGCTCGGTTGCCCATATGAAAATACTTTGTAGATTTCACGCACCGGTGTCTTTCCATTCCCAAAGACGATGGCGATGCAGAGTTGGATACGATCGGACATAGCAACGCACTAGCCTTTCATCCGACTCTCGATTCACCAACCCTCACAACATTATTGAGAGAATGGGCAAAGACGAAATTAGCTAGTGATTCGTGGGAGGATGCCTTGGGTTCTTCTACCAGTGTCAGTATCTCCTTTACTCTCATTCATCTCGTGGACTGACACCCTTGGTTCACAGTTTATGCTTTCGAGATTTGCTATTTATCAAACTGTATGTGAACGTCTGGAAGCGACGGGCCGTATGACAGAAGCAACTGAGTGTCTCCATGCAATGAAGGATGAATTGGGCCAGGAGATGCAAGGCGACGAAGTGGAGTGGGTTCTCGGTGAGTGATCGTACCAACCGGTGGTATCTATGTAACCGACCGTTTTCTCTCACAGATTTTAAGCTCCATTGTCGCAGGAAACTAGAGGACCTTGGGGATACCGCGATGAACACGCAACAGCACGACAAAGCTGTCTCTTACTATTCAGCTGCACTATCCCTTGATCCAGAAGCGCAAGATCTCTTCATCAAGCGAAGCAAAGCATACACGGTCGGGGGTTCGTGGGAGGATGCGTTAAGTGATGCAAACAGGGTATGTTTCTTCACCTCGTGTAGGTTAGTCCAAGTCAATAGATCATCCTCAGGTGATCATCCTCAATCCATTGTCGCCGTAGGGATACGAGAGGAGGCATGCGGCTCTACACGGGGCAGGAGACTATAGAGACGCAATAGAGGCATTCGAAGAAATGCTCTCGAAGATGTCGCAATCAGGTGACCCAGAGATTCGCAGTAAGGGTATTGACGTCACGGTTTAATTCGTCTGCTCATCTTACCTTCCAGAGCAATATGTAAACCCAACTGAGACGAGAATGGCGATACGGAGGGCTGTTCAGGAAGCCATCCACGACTCACCAGAAGTGCTTATTAACACGTTCTCTGGCCTGCTGTTAGAGAAATCAAAACAAGCTGTCGCATTTGAATCACTCCCGATCTTCGACGAGTTGGTCTCCTCCACAACTACCTGCATCGATCATCCTGGCATCAGGCGTCACGTTAGAGAGTACTATCGTTATGCTATGTTCTCACACACGTGGGATGATAACGAACCTTCGTTCGAAGCAGTCATGCGCATCGTGAAGGTGTATCTTCTCGAGGAATCCCCCACCAACGACAAACTGAAGATGTTCTGCAAAATCGTGAAGGACGCGGACTTGCATTGGGCTTGGAGTGATACATGTTGTATTAACAAAGCAAATCACTCCGTTCTTCAAAGGGCTCTGGTTGCCATGTTCAAATGGTACCAGGGTTCTGCCCTCACTCTTGTCTTACTCCGTGGTGTTTGCTCCCCGTCAAAACGTGGTGACCTTATCAGAAGCATCTGGAACAGTCGTGCGTGGACATTCCAGGAATACCATGCATCGAAGGTGGTCCGATTTTACAATGAGGACTGGACACTATATAGGGGCCTCGACACCCCCAACCACAAGGAGTCTCCTGAGATCCTTTCGGAGATGCAGGAAGCAACAGGTATTTCGACTGCAGCCGCAAAGGCACTCCGACCTGGTTTAGGTGACATACGGAGGAAGCTATCTCTGGCTTCGAGGCGAAAGGCAACCTTTGTCGAGGACGTGGCATACTCGTTGTTTGGGATATTTTCCATCAACTTGCCAGTTATATATGGTGAAGGGGACCAAGCACTAGGGCGGCTCTTGGCACAGCTACTTGCGAGCTCAGGAGATACAAGCATCCTTGCATGGAGCGGAAAATCTGGTAGCTTCAATAGCTGCCTCCCAGCCAACATCACTGTGTTCAACCAGTTTCCACCTTCACATATCCCGCTCGCCATCACACGTGCCGAAATGGAGATGATCATGGCCAGAATACACACCTCTCTGGACAATCTCACCTTAGCCATAAAGCTATATGACGAACTTCGTCAGCTCCCTATGCCATCATTTTCAGGACAGCGGATGGTGCTTCCGTGCCTCACCTTCAAACTTGGGCGCCCGTCGGTGACTCGGAGCCCATCTGGACACGTTTTTCGTGCAAAAACAGCTGCACTTGGGATTGTGGAAATCAGAAGTGAGGAGGATCTTTCTCAATACAATGCTCTGCACCTTGTTCACCCCTGGATCGACTTTCTCCTCGAACAACAACCTGTCGGAAACATGATCGAGACAATAACTGAAGAGATCACAGACAATCAATCTTTACTAGGCGGGCTGCCTTCATCCCCTAGTTTTTCCAATATCATCTCCGCATCCCCACAAACACGAATAGCGCAGTTTGTTACCCGCTTTGGGGTAACTTTTGGCGGACAGACTATACCACGCCTTCGAGACACGTCACTTTTACACCCCCCTTCAGATACAGCGTCTCTCCGCCCTCCTTCGACTCTGGCACAGAGTGACAAAGAGATGCTCGCCCTCCGGGTAATTGCTCGACTGAGACAGCCATTTGGCGCACTGTTACTTAGGCCTGACCTCGACAATGTCGCAGCATTTAGGAGGGTCGCGACGGAGGATCTGATCACTGTCCAGGTGGAGGAGATTACACCAACAATATTGAAGGAGCTGCTGCGTAGTATGGGCACAGTCCACGTGCTTTAATGATGATTATTGATTCAGCAACACTTCACTCGTGCCGTAGTATTTGTTCCCATTAATGACGTTTGAGAACGTGCGCACGCAATGAACACTTGTGAATTTAATCCCATTTCATCCCATCACTTAAATCCCCCTTGCAAGGTTGCTGTGCTAAGTATCGCGCTGAGGCCTCAACGCGAGGCTGCATACTAACGAGCGTTACGTCGGGCAAGGGACCCATAGGCGTACACAATCCATACATGTATGATGTAACTAGATGATTCTAATCACGAACATGCGGCTCCATGGTAAGACGAGGCCGATCCCACGCATCAACTCTTCGATTTCGCGGTCACTCGATCCATCATCAGATGTATAAACTTTCCAGTGCCTCGTAATGTAGTGGAGTGGGAGCGGCTGTCTCGAGGCCGCGTGACCGCCTGAGAAGAACAAGGCTGGCTTGTATAAAAGTCCGTAGGGTATACAACCTCCTTGGTGCGAGGAGAATGAATGAGCACTCTTAACCCCCACTACCGGTTCATTGGCAATTGAGAGCTGTGATCAGAGGCAAATCGGAGGACGGCTAGCAAGAAAATAATTAATAATTATAGTTCCACGGGAATAGAGCCAACAGCATTGTACTGTAGGCTCATTGGGCACCTTTTTTTGATTGGCTGACTAGGTGAACCAAATGGAACTAAACATATGCATGAACATATGCATGAAACTCGTACTACCAAGTGTGCAGTTTATCATGCAAACAACTGTAACCCAATATGCCAAGTCAGTACCAAAATCCAGAAAACAATCCAAGGGTCAGTCAACGACTGAAAGTCCGAAGGTAGTAAACCGGGGAACAAGCCTTCAGCGAGCCCCTGAAAGCTCGGCTCGATTGGTGCACTAGCAGTAAGGTGTCTCGGAATCGGAGGTGCGAAGCAAGGCTTTCGTGATGCCATGTTGTCACCAATCAAGTACTAGTACGCTTCGGTGAGCACGCAGCCGATGATTTCAATCTTCCCCTTGTCGTTGACTCGCTAGGCGATGGACGTGGCGATCCGCGGCGCTTCATCGAGGTACTTGACCACATTCTGGTCAGTGGCCCTAATGAGGTTGGAAAGAGACTCAGAATAACCATCTTGTACTAAGGTATTATCAACAGGTGACCACCAACCGCGACACAGGTCTGACGTACCGGAAACGGTAACATACGTGATGTCGCTTCCTGCTGCTGCACAGAGAGGCCCGATGCAATGGCGCTCTAGGTACTTTGATTTATAGCGCTCTGTATTCTCATTTTCCGGAAGCCTCACCTCCATCATCATATCCAACAGATCCATCTTGGTGAGTACCACAACAAGGGGAACTTTAGAGTGGGTTGGTAAGTTATACAAATACAACACAGCAAAATTAACATACTCTTGCCTAGAATTTCGTCCCTGCGTTGTAGAAACTTTTCCACGCCCGCTTCGAGAAGACGACCGCCGGCGTAGGGTATCTCAAGACAGAGCCTGCATATCTCCATCAGCGAAAGTAATCGATACAGTGGATAGATATTCTTACCAGACCGCGTGAAGCTGGTTTCTGAGTCCAGGCATGGCCCGTCTTCGGGCGAGGAACTCTTTTACAATGTCCACAGTCTCGTAGCTCTCGAATCCGCGGCTATCATGAACCACAAATCGCTTGTTCATTGCAGAGATGAGCTCCACATCGATGTTACTGACACCACGAGTGGTTTCGGAGACGTGCTTGGAGGATTCGACGAGTTGAGGATGTACTGCACGACATAGTTGAATTACTCACGATTTCCTCCACGCCAAACACTCTATAAATCAACGAGGTTTTACCGACACCTGGCTAGATCATATGAGCTCATTTCCAAGCCCGAAAATATAGATGATTACATTCCCGATGATCAACAGTCGGAACCTATAGCAAGCCTGAGCCTCAGCGAACGAGAAGAGACGCAACTTACTGTGGACAAGACTGGATGATAGGTAATCGTGAGCAATTGGCTAGTACACAAAGGACGGGTACAAACTACAAACCGATTGGTAGCCGGTGACCACGAGTGCGACATTCCTGGCCTCTCTCCGGTACACTACCGATAAAGATGAGAGATCCACGACACCATGAAAGTGTTTTGAAACGACCAACATCTTACACCTTGTTCAGCACGCATACGTTCGATGTCACGTAGATTGATGGTGAGGGTGATTTTTATCTGCTTCCACAATTTCAAATTACAGTTGACCGATGCAGAAATGCGGTCGTCGGGGTCGAGGGCACTAAAGAGTGGTCAATCCGCTGTGCGGACGTACTGCTCCATGAATTTTCTTACAAAGGCGGATAGAACTCTTCTCGGTGTACGCCACCTGCACATATAGCCTTCCGGACATCCCTTAGTGACTCGTCATTCTTCCTCAGTTCGACGGATCTAATTTTTTTCCGAGAATCCTTTGCAAGAGTGATGTCGACACCTGGTGAGAATGATGTTAACACGGTCTCCATCGCCGGGCAGAGACGCTCGCACTTGATACGTAGAGAGTTGGGTTAGAAGTGTCCTGTAAGGTGGAATCATCGCTGGACATGGCTTAGTATCGAGATCCAAAGTCAGACTGGAGGGGGAGTAGGCGCTTCGGGGTGGATGGTCTTGGGAAAGTGTTACGTGCATGCAGCGGGTATATTTCGCATCGGTGCACGTGTTGCCAGGTGTTCTTGAGCGCTTGAGAACAAGGCCAACTCCAAATGACATAGGAATCGATGATGGACCGCCCTGAATGGATTTCTGATCGGATGAGCGGTTTCTGTACGTTCACAGGGCCTACTGCATTCATCGGGCTGCTTGAGAAACTGTGTGTACCAACACTGGTAGTAGTAGTACATTGAAGAAGGGGCAATTCCGTGTTTTTCGGCACATTCCCGAGTTACAAAAGAGGTGGTTGACACGATCGTATCTCAAATTGCTCCTCGAATGCCGCTGTCAGCTCGTTCCGGTAGCCCAACTACCGACGAACGTGTCTCCTTCGCATCCCGCCGCTCTCACTCGTCGTCCAATGACTCTACAGAATCCCTACGGAACCTCGAACTCACGGATGGGCCCATGTTAGCATCAACAGCGGCAAAACGTAGCCGACAACGATCTTTTTCTCTCTCAGGCTTCGACTTTCAGGCGGAGTTGCTCCCACTCAGTGAGACCATCAGCGACGCAGATGGCTCGTTCAGAGAGAGTCCCGGAGCGGAGAAGAGCATCAGTTTGGTACACGGTATGCGCTTGTCGTCGTCCTTTACGTTTACGTGTTGTTGGATGGTCGAACCTCAGGTATCGGACTCGTCGTTGGATCGCAGGTGTGTCACTCCTCCGTGATTGGTCCAAATTGATTCACCAAAATGACTGTCGTGCTAGATTGGCTCAGGGATATTGTATGACTAGCATTGCGTCACCCTACCCACAAAGCTGACAATGTCACATAGTTCCTCGCCAGGTATCGTTGTTGCAAACACGCATAGTGTTGGGGCGAGCCTCATGGTATGGCTTGTATCCGGGTTACTCGCATGGACGGGAGCAAGTAGTTTCGCGGAACTGGGGTAAGACGCCTCCTCTGCCAAGTGTGGTCCCCTCACTGCAACTCGTTCGTTTTTAGGTCAAGTATACCCTTAGATGGCGGTGCACAGGCCTATCTGTCATATGCTTATGGACCTCTCCTGTCATTTCTTTTTGCTTGGACAGCTATTTCTGCGCTAAAACCAGGTTCGCATCGAGCTCCTTCCCTTGACTGTATGCTCAAATTTTCGTCCTACAGGCAGTAATGCGGCCATTAGTCTCATCTTTGCCGAATACCTCAACCGACTCATGTGGCATACTACCCGTGACCAGGTGTCACCTGACAGCATCCCGCAATGGTCTATCAAACTCACTGCGATTATAGCAGTACTTCTCGTGGCCATCATATGTTCGGCGACACGGAATATGGGGACGAGAGCTGCGGTCTTGTTTACTACTATCAAGGTACGTGGGTTTTCAAAGAGGGAAAACATGCTACTGATGGATGAAATAGGTCTGTTCACTAGTACGTCGCCTTTTTTTGCTTTTCATACAAAGAGCACGGAGCCAAGACAACCGGGATGATAGATATCAATTACCATTTTGGGTCTTGTACAACTTGCAAGAGGACGAGCATCAGAATCATTCAGGGAGCCTCTATTCGATAACTCTAGCAAAAGCCCGGCAGCATATTCCCTCGCGCTGTATTCTGGTTTGTGGGCCTTTGACGGCTGGGATCAAGCAAATTACGTTGGTGGCGAGATGCATGACCCGGAGAAAAATATACCCAGAACGATCCATTTCAGCATGACGACCGTTTGTGTGAGTGATTTCTCTGCGAAAGCAGATGTGGATGGTTGTGGCTAATGCGTAC
>JBBPJO010000332.1:0-15034 GCA_038088815.1 Boletus nobilissimus | reverse complement strand
GTCGATAGACGGTCTGGTAAATTTCGTTCGCGTTTATCGGGCTGCGCGGGCACGTGAGTGACATGCCCAAATCAGGGTAAGCATTCATCACATGACACCAGGATAAGTGTAGGATAAGGGTTAACGTAGGATAAGTCCATTTGCTGTCGTCGTCGATGATCGCTACACCATGTCAATGAATGACATCCAACCCAACCAAACTCTGTGTTGCTGCTGTAATTCTCTTTCGAACGTACCCAAGAGACTGGTGCCACAGAACAAGCGTGTTCAAAAAGCGATGTGCTACAACTTGGCCAACTTTCGCTCTTTGGACTATGCTCTCCTCAAGGTCCTGGATCCAATGGAAGAAGACCTGTCGGTACATCGTGATCGTATCTATGCTTGCCCGAAGGAGCGCCCATATGGAAAGCTCGCCCAGCTACTCGATTGCCTATACAAAGACCCTACTACTGAATAACAATCTCAACACTTCGAATGTCGAGACCCTGAAGAGAATTAGTAGCAGCTAGAATAACTTTGATACTCACTGTTATAGACATTGTGTGCCTCGTCGACATGTACCTGGCTGATCTTGTTTCGAAACGTCATAGCAGTCGTGCTAGACGAGGAAGATTTCCATTGAACATGTTGAGCTGCTCGGGTGGGACTATCAAGTGCTTATTAGTCCCCTCGTCGAATGGACAGTCCACGGGCTCATCCGACTGCATTGGGGAAAATAGTATCTGAGTACCATACCTCTCATGTTGGAAAACACGCGGAACGATGGTAAAACGAGTGATGGTGAATATGATCAGACAAGCTCGTAGAGCGTCTGTCCTGTAGTCGGAAGGAAGCTTGTTGCCGATCATTGAATGTGCAAGGCCATCGAGTAGAGGTAAGGGGCCCACGAGAATTGCTGGAATAAGGGACGAATAGTCCATGTCATTGGTACTCAGGTAACGAGAAAATATGAATTGATGACGAGTATACAGTGCAAGCTAGGGTTACATGGATCGCACCGATGTCTGATTAGGCGTACAGTAAATATATAGGAGGAACCTCTTCGTTCATGTCCGTAGGAAACGCGAGATACCGGTCTGAACGACAATCTTTTTCATGATGGTTGGTTCTGGAGCTATACATAAAAAAACAGGTATACGTGAACATCGCAAAAATGAACATGAAATTGGATTGGGTACGTACGGTCCATTAATCGTTCTTCCCTGACCTTGCGTTTAATAGCTTCCATGACCTCGCTCGCGGCCGTCTGATCAAAGTCCCCCCTCGCCTTCATCAATCCCTCCACAAACGGTATGCATGGTCCATGGACCTTGGCAACCCAAAACGACAAGAATGCCATACTTTTGGATGCTTCTAGCATCGCGAGTATGTGTTCGATCACTTCAAAGTACTTTTCCAGCTCCTTGTCTGGCTTGAAATCGCCAAAGAACGCGAAGACGGCACTAATGTCCGCCTTGATGCGCTCTGTCACGGCGGGGAGGCGTAGCTTGGGCGAATTCACGATCGCGGTGAGGTACGTGACGAGGAAGGTGTCGAGGAGGTCTTCCACCAGGAGTTCAAACAGGAGCGGTTTGACGAACTGTTGGTCGGACATGTAATCTTCCATCGTGACGACAATCTGCTCCATGATGCTGTCGTACCACGCTGCCTGGAAAAGTTGCTTCGTCACCGGTTTGAGGTCGTTGAAGTTGATGGCGACAAAGGTTTGCATGCATTTCTTGGCCACGTCCAAGTTGCCGTCGATGGCGTCCTTGAGCTTTTCATTGATGGGAACGCGATACTTTTCAGAGACGAGCGGTTCCAGTTTGCCAAGCAGCATTTCAGTGTTGTCCGCCGATTTGATTTGATCGTTGGCGAGAGCGAGACGGTACTCGACGAGGCTAGGGACGACCTCGTCAGGCTTGTCTGTCTGCTTCTTGAATTCTACCTCCACCACTTTCGTTCATCGATCCTGTATGCCCCGCATAACACGATTGGTTTCTTCGACGACGCGCACGAGGATGGCACCATGTCCGCTCTCCATCGCCGCATCGATCTGCTGGTTCACCATCTGGAAGAGGATAACGGCACCCTGGGTACCGTACAGTCCATCGCTATCTACCTCTGGTTGCATCGCCCACATTGTGAATTCCTGAGTTTCGGTTTTCATGAGGTTAGCAGACCACTCGTCGAGTTTCTTCACGATGAGTTTGAGGTAATCTTCGACGAGGTTCTGTTCCTCGCCGTTGAGGAGGGGTGGATCGATAAGTTCGGGAGGAACGTTGAGCTCTTTCATACTCTTCTTGTACTCTTTCAGCCACGCGTGGAGGTGCAGGAGGATCCTTGCTTCTGGCTCTGATTCGATGAGACGTTGGAGCGTTGCACTCAGGTTTTTGTGATACTCCTTGATGTAAAACACGTACATGTCGTAGCCAGGTGGGAAGCAAGGAACGACATCGCTCTCGATGCGAATGAGGTCCTGGTATATCCAGCCTAGGTTGTTCAAGAACGCGCTTGGATCTCGTTGGTAACGCTCGAAGTAGTCGTCGAATGTGGATTGGATGGTTTCCATAATTGTTTCGGTGACCTTGGAGCGATAGTGCTTGATGACGCGGGCGTTGGCTTGCATGCATTTGAATCTAGATGCGGCATCCATTTTGGCGACTTTTTTGATGAGGCGAATGGCGAGCGCCTAAGTAGAATGCCATGTTAGCGGGTGGTCACACCGAAGAGCCGTTTCTAGACGTACTTTTTCGTCCTCCCTTCCCTCGAACTCTGCTATCTTGATAAGCTTGACAACGACGTCCGGATACCCAGCACGAACGAGTGGAAGGATGTTCCGCGCCAGCTCCATGAGATACGTTTCAAAATCAACGATCAGCTGGGAAAGTCTCTCGAATATACGAATCAATTTTTGATGGGATGTAGGGGAAGCCTGCTTCGCCTGGTGCATGCTCTGATTTAAAATGCTTCGAGACGGCTGAGTTGGTGATGAATGTGGAGTAAGTTGGGTGCCGGACCGACAAGTTCTTGACTATCCACAGCGAGCATCTCATCGAGCACCTCAAGCTTGGAGTTCATTTCCAAGAGGTTGTTGACCATCTCTTCCGTCTGCTCAAAGTTCCGGTGAACCATAGAGACCTAGGCACAGGTGTTAACCGCACGTCCCACGCGTTCGAGACCAACTCACACGACAGATCTGATCGAACGTCGATATGGCGTTCTGGGGATCGGTACACAGCCTGTCGATGGTTTGCATCTCCTCCTTGAGCACCTGGACATGGTTGCGCGTGCTGAGGAGCTTCTTGAGTCCTTCGCGCATCGCGTCCAACTGCTCCTTGATGCCATTCTTGAGTCTGGCGTCGATGGAGGCTTTTTCTTTCTCGAGCTTCTTGCGAAAGGTAGCGACTTTGATGAGGTCGTCGGGTGATTGTAGGTAGTTTACGAAGCACATCAGCTTATCGAGCAATCACTGCGACAGGGATGCGTCCTAAGTGGGGTGTATGTTAGATGAAATTCATCAGCAAGTGTATACCAAATGACGCGACCTTCAAACAATATACAGCCAACCGCCTCCTGGACTCGGCTCCACCATTCTGTAATTCCATAATAACCGAGTAGTGGACGTCTTCTTTCCGCTCGCCTAGGAATTGCACACAAACGGAATTGAGTGTGTAACTACGTAGTTTGTGTTCTCGTTGCATGAACTGGAGTAAGTCGAGCTGTAGGCGACCATCGAGAACCATCTCCTTTGAATCATGTTGACTGTAAGCTTTTGAGGAGAAGTGAGTATCTTTCACTTGCGCCTTGACGCCTTTGCAGGTAGCGTGTCAGTCGAAAAAGTAATAGCGCGAGACGTAGCAAAGTGACAACAACAACGAAGAGGACGAGTACCGTTGCCCTCTATGATGTTGAGCAAGTGGTTGAGTAGGGCATTGACGACTTGTCTAAAACTGTATAGTACTCACCCACATATGGTCGCGTGAGCACGGCTGGTTGTCAGCAACCGTCGAGAAGCTGCAGTAGAATAATTAGTGAAGAAAAAACGCGATGGGAATCACTAGGGGGCCCACCCAGGCTATGTCCTACCTGCTACTTCCAGATGTTCACTTGCTTTCCTCTCCGCATCGTCGGGGACCATGTTCGGAAACCAGAGTGGATGCCAAACGTTCATTTCGTTGATGCAGGACGCCATGCTGAAGTACTTGACGCGAGGATCGTTGGGCGTCGATGAGTTAAACACATCATTGAGGTACAAGGTCGTCAAGTTGGCATAGGCGCAGGAGTTGAGGAGGGAAAGGAGCAGGGTTGGTAAACGAGTGAGGGTAGTGAGCGATAAACGGAAAGCCGTGTCACGTTTCCCGGACGCACCATTTGAGTGTGTGGGCGATATCAGTTCCAGCTCTGGGCGTGTCTGCCGCTCGCAATCGTTGCCGCATTGATGCGTGCATTCATGTTGTCAGCGTCCGAGACCGAGATGTTGCTGGTGATCTTGATCTCGTCTGTGTCCGTTCCAGAGAGGTCGTCACTGCCCCAGGCTCGATTGAATGACCAATTCATTTTCGAACTCCACCGTCACCTGACGCGTGGCGGTGCCTGAGGGACCTACTGGGTCATGCAACATGACGGACCCACGACCCCCGACTGCCTTTCGTATGTAAAGTTACCAGTATACGTCCCTTTTCGTACTGTGTCCCACCATTTTTTCGTCCTTTCAACACACCCCGAAGAAGCGCTCGGGCCACCGGAAGGGTACAGACGTGTTTATAATTACTGCTGTATTTCGCTATCGGCTATTGTAGCAAATCCGGGTCAGGGGCATTTCGAGTGCCTCCGGAAAGACCTTGCAATATAGGATATTTATAGCAGGTTCAAGTACTCTGAGGATATGTAATTCATCATCCCATCTATCATCCGAGTCATCCTGCCAACGGAAATAGGTGGTTTTGAGTTATCAAGCACATTCTTGTAGCAAGGAGCTAACAGGCGACATTGAATACACTTGGCAGCTACGTGTAACGTGAACGAGGAAACACAACTAGGAAAAGAAGAACAAAAGGGTCATGAAAATGGGATGACCGGGAAAGAGAAACGCCGACCACGAAGGGTAGCCTATACCACTGCACTCCGTCTCTGCGCGACAAGAACATCAAGGGTGAACCAGGTGTCATCAAGTCCGCTGGCAAGCAACGATATCCCCGACATACTACTCTTGACAACTGTAATCAACTCACCGCCTGCTGGCACACCATCGTCCATATTGCGTTCGTGGACGCTCGCAAAGGGCGACGGCTGCTCAACGTCAGACAAATCGATCGGCCGAGTCGCGAAATTTTTTTTCAGATAACCGACGTCAACGTCCTGGTTTGCCTCCAACGAATAGGCAAACGGGGGTGTACCTCCATCTCCGTAGCCAATCATGAATGTCCCGCACCACTTGAGCAGCACTTCAGGCTTGCCAACATTGGACTGCGTGTAGTACGGGACTAGCTGATGTCAACAAATGCGGAACAAACACTGGCGAGTCTGCTCACCAATGCTCAAACTGCTGTGGTTGAACAGAAATGCATTCAGATATAGGTCCAATGGCGTCTCGTTCGTGATTTTGATCATAGTATGCGCCTGGGTCGACAATGAAATCGATCACGTCCGAGGTGTCCGCACTTGGATCCTTGTGACAGAATCCAGGGCCAGAGCAAGAAGCGGGTCCCCGTAATCGTCGTAATCTACCTTCAAGCGGAAAAGTCAATGCCCACCTCATGTTTGATACTGATCTGATCGTGTCCCTTTACGAGATCGGGGAACCAGTAGTAATGGGCGGCGGAATTCAAGATACGAGCTAGGCTGTCGAGAGTGGTGTTGAGGGGAAGCTCTGTCAAACCAAACCTCTTCACCCGCTCATCCAAAACCTTGAAAGCGACCTCATCAGCCTCGATCGCAATCCCCAGTTTCGCCTCTTCGGTTTCAACCACCCGGAATTTGTGGGAGTCAGCGCCGTACGCATCGCCACGCAGAAGATTTCTGAGTGTCGAAGAAAGGTGTTCTCTCGCATCCAGATGGACAGGTACCTCTCCAACGCGAGTTGAAGATAACAATCTAAACACTGGTCAGCCGATGGAGAGACAGGGAGGGTTCAGTACTTGCGATATTATCTCCTTTTGCTCCGGCGGTATCCTCGATCAAAGCACCAATCGTGCGGTCAGGAATTAGCGCACAGTCAGTAGGTAGATTGGCCCTTCCAGTTTCACAGTCCTGAGGAAGTAGGCATTGAATCTTGCGGTCGATGCCCTAGGAGTGCGGAGGGCTGATTTCACCCTCATGTCCGGGATAGAAGATCATAATTGGATCCCCTTTGTTGTTGATCCGTTCACCGTTCTGTAATCTTCGGTAGGCGCTGATGATCGCACGACGAGTAGCCTCCTCGTCGAAGGGCGTGTAGATACGATCCTCAGACTCGCCGAGCTCCTCTTCCAGGCATTGTTTTATGGCTTTCGCGTCCCTGACTGCCCCACGAAGTCTCCCACAATGGGCGTATTTGTCGATTCCAATGACCAAGCCTAAGGAAACATGCAGCTACTATCAGCTATACACAGCACAGATATAAGGAAATGACGTACAACGAGACGAACGGATATCCATGGGCCAGACTCTCTGCAGTCTCTTCTGGAGGGATGCAACGGGAAAGGTGTATCGTGATTTACAGGCCGTGCGCGTCGTGATACAAAAACTAGAGTTCTGCGAATCGTTGTCTGCATGGTTCGGCAGATGTATGGGAGAAGGGTGGGTAAAACCCTACGAGAAATAGTTCCGCCACGCACAACTACCCTCGGTCACTTTCGGAGGTTGTTGATTGGGGCCGCCAAGCGTTGAAGAACTTAGTAGACATAACTAAGAACTGTCCCTGGGAGGTTAAATAACGGAGCAGACCTGCAAGCTGTTACATCAGGGCAGTGTTGCTGTGTGAGTTCCGCACCAGTAATTGTACCCGCAGAGTAACCTGTGGGTACGACAGCATTCTCTCGACGCGGTATAATCCATACGGCCATCTGAATGAAGAAGGTCCGTTCCGGATCATGTATTGTGGCTTGGAACGTTAAGAGCGTCTGAGTGGGCGGGCCGGAACCGCGAAGTTGTCCTTCCTGCGTAGTATATTGAAAATAGCCGTGTTGTCTAGCCTGCCCAGCCATTCAAATCACCACGACTGAAGGAAGTTGAGATTAGGAAGGAAAAATACGCACAAGTTTGTGGGTAAGATGGGGCCCGCTGGCAATAAACCTCCAATCCCACGAATTCCCACTGGCAGTTACAGTTGCCAGTCACTAGCTCGTCCTCGTTGATTGACTCTCGCAACAATCCATCCAACTCGAGTAGGACGAAGAACGCTCAAGAAACCCAATCCTAAGGTTGCGAAAGCACTGGTCGTCACGAATACTGTGTGCGTCTTCCCGTCATTCATAGAACTATAACTACGAATTTGTAACGACCACTTGGGACTTCACAGGAGCGAGGCCGCCGGCCAACATACCCCGGGGCCTTTTCCAAGTTTCAAGGATCCCTAGTTGGTCAGTCTAACGAGATAGGATCGTTATCCGAAAGTTACACATGTCAGCTTACGTTCCACACACTACAACTTATCGAATGACCGGCTGTAGAATAATCCAAGACAACACAAGACTAGTACTTGGGAAGTTCGAAGGGCCTGTTGAATACCACGTGACCGCGACGCGTCATCGTCATGTAAGCCCAGGAAATTTGACGGCTCGATCATCGATCATCGGATGACCCCAAAGACAGTATGTCTCACATCCCGCGCATCGCCCCCGACCTCACCCCTCCTCCCAGGATCTCTACGTTGCCAGCATCGCACACAACTTTCTGCTCTACCACCTCACCCGTTTGGCAAACGCAGCCCGCATCTCGGACTTTAGTCCAAGGATCTATACCTTCGGGACCCAGAACGCACGCTTTTCATCCTCTCCGCCTTTATCAAGTTTGTCAAGTTTTACAGAACAGTGTACCCCCTTCGTCGCCATTGACTCGCCAACCTCCGTGACAAGTCCAGGACCATCATCGAAGAGAGGGAACACGTCGCACAAGCACTCCCTGCAAGCTCAACACGCTCAAGTAGGCACCATCTTCGACGCCTCTTCGTCCCCTCCCGACCAACGCCTCAGGGCACAATGCGCAAAGGACGAGCCACATTGCGAACAGCTCCGCACAGGAGACGCCGTTATAACCGCCCCCTCTCATGGCTACCAAAGAAACAACCCAGGCCATCGTAAAGGATATCGAAGCCCTCAAGATCGACTTGAAGAAGGACATCATCACAATGGGTGCTACCGCCATCGAGGACGAGAAAACGTTTGCCATACACGCCATACACGAGGAAAAGGCAAGAGATCTGCAAGCAAAGATCACCGCTCTAACAAAGGTACCAGCTTCTCTCTTCTAGCCGATCTGCCATTCTTGATCTTTTTCATCCCTTGGGACGTGCGAAGTTGCATAGAACAGCTCCAGACTCGCATTGAGCTCCAAATGAAAATGGGAATACGTCATCCATTTCTGCCCATCATACCTTCGCTCGCTCATACACCAGCCCAGCGGGGTACACAGACAGCTCCCAGATGCCCAAGAAAAGCTCGAACGGTCTCAGAGACACGCAAGTCAACAGACCATCGAACGACTTCAGCGTGGATACGAATAAATGGACATCGAACGGCGCGACAACGACAAGCTAGTAGAAGAGCTCCGCAGAGAAGCCGATGACACAGAAGCAAAGGTAATTCCTTCCGCTTCTCTGTCTTGTTCATTGCATCATTTCACACACCACTCAGATGGCGGAAAAGCGAAGCCGAACTCAACGAGACAAGCACAATATGAACGTCACTGCGGACCAGTTCATGGATTAACCCTAGCTAGGATAAGTCATTCGTCGTATTATACCACATGTACCAGATCTTGGGCTTGCATTCTCGACGATACCATTTCGTCTTTCTTACTCGGCACCTCCAAAAGACCCGCACATACAAGGTGAAACTAAGCGTTCCTGTCAGTATATCACTTAGAGCAGAGGCGAAAGATCCTACCCATTCCTTTGTTGTCACATCCAACCGTCTACGACGTCAAACAAACAGGCAACCAGAGCACGTCTGCGACAGAACATGGACAATACCTACCGTTCCGAACGGCACTGGTTGCAGTAGCAATACCGCTCTTCATTCGGGTGGGGGAAACTCGAGGATAGGGGGATTTCTTCAATGTACAGCCCCGGCCCGGGAGAAAGCGGTGGGTTCGACGCGTGTAGCACGCACCCATCGGGGGACGACGAGGTCTGGGGGAAGGATTGGGGGCAGATGGGTTCCGGGACGCGGAACGAACGCCATGGGTGGCGGATCTAACTATCATCTAAGCACGGAGGAGATGACCAATAGCCAAACGAGAGCCACTACCGGCGGGGATCGGCCCAGCAGACGTCGGAGGGTTAGTACGTGAGTGAAAGTGTGAAAATCAGACCATGGACGAGGATCTCCCCATTCTCGTGTCGACGGACGGAAGGCTGGCCCATCATAAATGGGAAAGTCGTACTAATTTCTAAATCTGGTCCATCGCCTAGCTTCAGAACTCACCACGTAACAGTCACGCTCTCCTGATGTCCTTGGCTTTCTCTTTCTGCCTCCGTCGACTACGGAGGCAGAAACGACCGGTTCTCTCTCACATCGATGGCGGGGATAGCATCGAGTTCAGCTTAGCCGAGTGACGAGAAGAGTGACGGGCATGTGGCCAAGGTAATAAGTACGCACTCTATCAGAACCATGTCCCAACACAGCCTGTCTTTAGCGTCGATGAGCCCATCTGATCGTACAGTGACACCGCCTCCCCTCCCCGTCGTAACAAACACACCAGTGAAGGATGGACCGACTAGCATCCTCCCATTCTCGACACTATCGCGCTATCGCAATACGACACTGAATATGCTAGGTGAAGAAATGGCGGGCCACCTCGTTGGACCGATGCCCGCCCGTGACTTCTTGGATAAATTTCTACCCATAGACAAGTTGCCCGGGTACTCGCATATAGATTTCCATACGACCCCTTTCCGGCGGACTGTCGCTGCAAGGACGGAAAACGACGCATACCTGCCGTTCGTAAGTTCAAAAAAATTACAAATCCGTACATAGACGCTAAGTATTCGCATGCCAGATTGAAGAGATGCAACCCTTCGCTCCACAATTGCACCTGATCGATACACATAGTACCCCCGACACAAAGAACTGTACTGAATTTTCCTACGACATTAAGCCCGACGTTTGCGTCTACTCGGAACATATCTCCGGGTGCGACTCCTCTAAGGTCGAGATACACGTCGAGTTCAAGTGGGCAAAGTCCCAGGACGTCTTTAGACCCGCACAGATTGATGATTCGGGTGTTCTATCCTTCGTTCGCCCCACTTCGGCAGCACGAGACACTCTCGGGCAAATTACTGCCTATACGTCCGCCCAGCTTGGCTCACAATATCGATCTCACGCATTTTCCGTCCTCATTGTCCGGGATTCTGCGCGCATCATCCGCTGGGATCGAGAGGGCGCGATCGTGACTGACCCCATCGAGTATAACGAAGATTCAACTCTCGCCGACTTTTTTTCGCGCTTCTCGCACGCCCCCCCCCAATATCGCGGTGTCGACACCACAGTCACTGAGGCAACTACCTTTGAAGCTGAGCGAGCTAGAAAACACTTGGACATTGAAGGGACAACTCGCATGCTCAAAACCGTCGTGCCATGCAAAGACGGCACCGCTGTGCTCCTCATTTTTCCTGCCCCAAAACCACGAGGGCTTCCGCCTACCGGTCGTTGTACGCGAGGAACTGTTGCTTACGAGTGGCGAAGCGGAAGAAAGGTTTTCTTGAAGGATTCGTGGCGTATCTGTGGAGACGGAATGCTTAGTGAAGGGCAGATGTACGAGCGACTGAACTCTGCCCACGTTCGCAACGTCCCTACGTGCTTGGGTTTCGAGGACGTAGAAGGGCTGCCGTTGCAAAAAACTCATACGCTACGGCTCTCGACATGCAAGTGGGCATGTCCAACGGAAGCGAAGCTCATTAGTCACATTCACCACCGTTTCTTCCTCAACGTTTGTGGGAAATCATTGACTAGTTTCACTTCCGCTCGCGAGCTGGTGTCTACCCTTCGCGATGCATTGATTGGTGAGTTTCAAATTCTACATGCCTTCAGTTATTCCACGTTATCGTCACAGCTCACGGAGACGCGGTGGAGAAGAGTCAAGTCCTGCACCGCGACCTTAGTCCTGGCAATGTGGTCGTAGACGTAGACGGGACGGGATGGTTGATCGATTGGGATCTAGCAAAAGTTATGACTCAGCCCGCTCGACAAACGAGTCGCACGGTATGTACGCTTACTTTACTAATGTGGTGTTGCTCGTATTGACGCGGCTGCAGGGGACATGGCAATTCATGTCCCTAGCGTTGCTATCGAATCAGACCTTGCCGCACACGGTTCAAGACGACTTGGAGTCAGCGTTTTACGTCCTTTTTTGGACTGCGCTGATGTACATTCGTTCCGAGATGACGATGTCAACTCGTTCGTTGTTTATGGTAGTTACGTTCAGCAGCAAGTCACCACTCGGAAAGCAAGATCTCATACTCACCCGAAGCAGCTTGAAAGATGTGCCGTTATTTCCACGCTTCGACGCACTGAACACGCTCCTCGAACGCTTTCGTCTCCGCTTCCGTCACCGCTACTTCGGCAACCTCCTATCTGGGTTCGAACTAGGTGAGGTCCAACATTTGTACCAGAAAGCAGAGGAGGACAGAAAACTTTTGACGCACAAAACTATTATCGACGACCTTCAAGAGTTCATCGGTATCCCTTGGCCGAACGACGTTGCGGCTGAGTTGCAACCCATCACTCGACTGTCGGAGCACGGCTTCAGTGCCGCGACTCGGATGTTCACAAAGTCGACTCAACCACCGGAAGATGTGGTCGAGGAGGGCGTGCGGAGGAGCTGACTCGGACGTCGAGCCTGATGAAATCTCAGATCAATAGATTACTGCAACCAGTACATACAGGATCCGAATACAAATTTTGGTTTATTTTCATACTTTCATTCACATACTAACCTTCTGACGTCTGCCCGATCCCCGCCGGTAGTGGCTCTCCTTCGTTTAGCTATTGGTCATCTCCTCCGTGCTTAGATCCGCCACCCATGGCGTTCGTCCCGCGTCCCGGAACCCATCTGCCCCCAATCCTTCCCCCAGACCCCGTCGTCCCCCGATGGGTGCGTGCTGCACGCGTCGAACCCATCGCTTTCTCCCGAGCCAGATTCCAGATAGTTCGAGGGCATCGGAAGCTTCTCAGGACCAACGACGGAGAGTACCTTGGCCTTGGGGGGCGCCTGCTGAAGCTGAAGCAATGCTAAAGTTCGTTCACGGGAGACCCAGTTTCAGAGAAGGCTTCTCTCGGCTTTTCTGAAGAGTGACGTTATCTAATCTAGCACCTTGTCGCTTTGGACGGGCTCCCGGACTATATCAGCCTTATAATCTGCTTAACATATCATACTAACCCGTTCACGACACGCAGTAATCCATCGTCAGATATTTTCACCGTACAAGCATTGAGGTTTGACACGGAAATCGGTACCACAGTGCGTCACCGAAGCAAAGTCCTTTAGCATGAAAAGTTCCCTCAGAACGTCGAACTGATCAACGAGCAAGCGAATGAAGGAGGTGATAACCCCCCATGATATACCTTACCGTAGTCACCTGGTATAGTTGTGGGATTGGGGAACATAGAAGCAGAAGCACTCAGGGTACGAGTTAGTAAGAAAAGTTCGAGGGACTCCGAGTGCCTCAAAATTACAGCTAACACGGCCAGAGACGGTGACGTGGCTCACGACATATCCAAGAAAGGAAATCGACACCTTGAGACGGTTGACTCTGACATAGACGGCACCTCTCATCACTATCCTCGACCTCAAAGGAAAGCCACCCATACGACATTCTTACAAGGACGATGTCTCACCGTCGTACATCGAACGCTTCATCCCTTTCGTCCTCGAAATCAAAGAAGAAGGCCAACAGGTAATGCCTTGTTTCTCGAGCCAAGGCATCAACTACATCATGATGCACATCCGACATTCGAACTCATATCGTGAGCGGTCTTTATCGTTGCTGGTGTGTATCTTCGCTGATGGATTTGTGTTTCTCCGTTCACAAGTCCTCGCACTATCAAAACGAAACTCTAACGCGGCCGAGATCATCATATTCTTGCATAGATTAACATAGGTCCTTGTGGGATACTTCAAGGAACTCGAGGAGCCGATACGGGATAATTCTGTGTCATCGACGAGCTCATGGAGACTTCGGTTGCCCACAGACGACGGAGAGCAAGATCCTGCAAGAGTGCGTGTACACAATATCCTATTCAACATTGACGCTCACGTGTATCGTCTATCACGCAAGAATCTCACAAGCTTGAAATTCAGGTTCGATCACCAATGGCAGTGACAGACGCCGTCTCTTGGCGGACAGAGGACATCCGATATCGCAAGAATGAGGTATTCCTCGATGTTATCGAGAGCGTGAACCTTCTTGTATGTTTATGTTTGCGTTATTTCATGTTCGTGGCACCTCTTCTGACGTAGTTGCTCGCTCATCATACTGCGCCGACCCGTGCTGGTCATTCTAAACACAGGTAATCTCGAACGGAAATGTCGTCCGATCCGAAATCCTCGGCACAGTAAAAATGAAATGTTACCTGTCCGGCATGCCGGAACTAAGGCTGGGGCTCGACGACAAGGTCACGATTGAAAACACGGGTCGTAGTACGTCTTCCAACCATGCCTCCTCTGCCTCTGTCTCACCCTCTGTCACCCGCTTGATCTCAGCATCTCCGGGTAAAGTCATTGAGATGGAAGACGTCAAGTTTCACCAGTGTGTCCGTCTTTCTCGGTTTGAGAACGACCGCACGGAGAGTTTGAGCCGATGTCCTGTCGCCCCTCTGCACCTGTGAAGCCACTCATCTGGGTCGAAGCCGCCGTAGAAAGCCATAAGGGGTCGAGAGTGGAGTATATTGTCAAGTGCAAGGCCCAGTTCAAGAGACGGAGTACAGCGAACAACGTGGAAGTTTAGGTGCCCGGACCCGACGACGCAGATACTCCCAAATTCAGGGTGAGTGTGGTGTTCATTTGAAGCTCGGATTGTGCGAGCGAAGCATGGTCCTTGGGATTGAAGGGTTGACGATCCTTCTTTTGTCAGGCATCGACAGGGAGTGTGCAATATACCCCGGACGAGTCTGCGTTTGTATGGAAGATCAAGCAACTTGGCGATGGGCGCGAGTACCTCAAGAGAGCACACTTTGGTCTTCCGAGCGTCAAGAGTGGCGAGTCATTCATCGCCATCCATTCCCATCTCGGCCTCGTATCGACTTGGTGTGTAGACAACGAGCCACCCACACGACCGCCGCTCACGATCAAGTTTGAGATACCATATTTCACAGTATCAGGAATACAAGTACGTTACCTGAAGATTGTCGAAAAGAGCGGGTATCAGGCATTGCCCTGGGTGAGGTATATCACGCAGAACGGCGACGACTATAGGTACATCTCTGACCTTTTCAATATTGCAAATTTGCTCACCACGTGGTCGTACTTACCAGCCTTCGAACGGCACATCTTGAGAGAGGGACATCATGATAGACTTGGCCAAACACACCTTTTGTGTCGTCTGAGCTCAACTTGACCGACTTCATAACGAACGCCTCTCTAACTCATGAATACGATATTGTGCCAACACCGACGTCGGCAAGACGGCCATCGCGGGCCCGCGGCTCTGGTTCGCGCGTCCACACTGACAAACCATATTCCATTTCCCACCCTTTCTTCTCTCTTTGGTATTTCCGTACGCGTCCGCATGCCGCCTTCCGTCCACCTTCCAGAATCCAGGTGCCGTTGCTGGAGTCACGTTCTCGCCAATCAATTACTCCCCAGGCCGGTTTGGCACAACAGATTTCCCAAAAAATGGCTGGTAGTAATGGGCCAA
>JBBPJO010000331.1:0-15083 GCA_038088815.1 Boletus nobilissimus | reverse complement strand
GATACAGTATGCTGTTCAACCAATGTATTTTGATGTGGTCCTTTGTTACTTGAGAGCTTCTTCACATTCAATCCCCTTCAGGAGAACAAGGGGACTGGACAGAAAAAGGCATGCATATTTGTGCATAACATACATTTACATTCAAGATGAGAAGAGATAATTCAAGATCTTGTGGCCCACATTTTACTGGGACACAGCTAGAGATGGTGAGTGTTACAAGGGATATAAGGAGCTGAATGACATACTAAGCCTGTGCTTTAGAACAAATGCAATGTGGTCCTCCTTGGTACAATCTTGAGATAAAGAAGAAAGTTCTGCTTGAAGAGCAGGATAGGACCTAGTCAACCTGGAGATTGCTTCCTGCAAAGCAACATCCAGAGTAGCATTAGTGCATGTGTATAGCATAGTTGCACATTCCAGAAGCATAGCTGACACTATAAACATGCAAGTCAGGGTTAAAATGAATAACATATTGTATATATACCAAGGAGAGTGTGATGTGCTGCATGGTGATTATCCAGAATATCCAAACCATCCTGACATATGTAAATATCAATAAAGGTAAAGATGAAAGATGAATGGAATACCTTGCCAAGAATGGAGCTGATTTGAGTAACAGTGGGTTTCTATTAAAATGAACAAAATAAATAATCATCTCAAACACAACCTTTACATGATTTTGTTTACCATCTAGAGCACACAAAAGGAATGACAGGAATCATCAGCCCTGGAATCCTAGCCATCACATCACATCACTCACCAACTGGAAAGCAGGAATGAGACAGGAATCATCAGCCCCTGAATCCCAACCATCACATCATATCACTCACTACCTGGAAAGCAAGAATGATACAGGAATAATCAGCCTTGGAATCCCACCCATCACATTGTATTACTCACCTCCTGGAAAGCAGAAATGACATGGGAATCATTAGCCTTTGAATCCCAGCCATCACATCATATCACTCACCCTCTGGAAAGCAGGAATGACACAGGAATCATCAGCCTTGGTCCCAGGCTTTACATCATATCACTCACATACTGGAAAGTTGGAATGACACAGGATTCATCAGCCTTGGTCCCAGCGATCACATCATATCACTCACATACTGGAAACCAGGAATGACACAGGAATCATCAGCCTTGGAATCCTAGTCACATCATATCACTCACTGACTGGAAAGTAGGAATAATATAGAAATCATCAGCCATGGAATCCCAGCCATCACATCACATCACTCACTGACTGGAAAGCAGGAATGACACAGAAATCATCAACCTTGAAATCCCAGCCATTACATCATATCACTCACCACCTGGAAAGCAGGAGTGACACAGGAATCATCAGCCTTGGAATCCCAACCATCACACCATATCACTCACCTCCTGGAAAGCAGGAATGACACAGGATTCATCAGCCATGGAATTCCAGCCATCACATCACATCACTCACTGACTGGAAAGCAGGAATGACACAGAAATCATCAGCCTTGAAATCCCAGCCATCACCATATCACTCACCACCTGGAAAGCAGGGGTGACAAAGGAATCATCAGCCTTGGAATCCCAGCCATCACATCATATCACTCACTGACTGGAAAGCAGGAATGACACAGGAATCATCAGCCTTGAAATCCCAGCCATCACACCATATCACTCACCACCTGGAAAGCAGGAGTGGCACAGGAACCATCAGCATTGGATCCCAGCCATCACATCATATCACTCACTGACTGGAAAGTGTAACGCACAGCGTAGTAGTGACGTAGCGTGCTGCGATACAGAGAAGAGTTTGCGCATGGAGAAGGGAGAGCAAGTGACGAGTAGAGGGATCCTCAAGGAGCGATGCCGAGCTTCGAGATGACGCGAAGCCTAAGCTGGTCTCACCTATCTAGGAACATCACTAGACTCGGTGGTCACTAGGAACTACACTGATATTGCGTAGAACTAGCTTAGGGAAAATACAGGAGGGTGAGAGAGCGCTCTTATATATGGTAGGCCCCTTCTAAATAAGGAAAGGATGTGCAGCATCCGCAGTAGATAGAATATGACTCGATGCGCAGCATATGAGTCATAGTGAGTCATGATGAGTCATGACAAGCCATAAATAGAAAGTTATGCCGCAGGCAATGAAGTCTGAATAAAGCGACTGCGGCGGAACGGGAAGGAAGTCTAAATAAGGTAAGGGCGGGGCGCCATGTGAGACAGAAAGAGAAAGAGATCGGGAAACGTATCTGGTATGATGGAGGACGACTCCATTACGAATACAACCGCATACAGTGAAGAGAACAAGACTAGAAGTCGAGTGAACGGAAAAGCGTAAAGGAGAAAGTGTACCCCCTCGTAATCCATAACATTACCCCCTTTCTATCGTCGAAGCACCTGCGAGACCATTAATCCAGCTCCTCTCCTTCATTGACTTCGTAATCAGTTGGGTCATAGTCATCAAGGGGATTACATCGGAGGGGACAGATGTCGTCGGAGTGGCCGAGTTCTCTGCAAGAGGAGCAGCGGCGACGGGGACAGTAGGCCTGGATGTGGCCAGGGGCGGTGACACGACAAAACGGGCATTCGTAGTGGGGGCAGTCCGCGCGGAGGTGTCCTCGTTGATTGCATGAGAAACATTGTCCGAGGACAGGACGAGTAGGACGAGAGGGGGTCGGAGGGAGAGAGGGGAACGAGTCTACGTCGATGGGACGAGTGCTCGACCCTGGCGCCGGCGAGGGCGACGCCGCAAAGTCCTTGTTAGTTCGACCGGAGGTGGGGAACGGAGTTGCCTGTCTTGATTTCCCTCGATTTCCCTGAGAACGTTGTCCCACAGCTCGGGCTGCAGAACTGGGGAGTCCAAATGAAATTCCCTTGCCACGTCGATTGAGTTGACGAGGACGACGGGTGGGAGTCGGAGTGGTGGGACGTTCTCGAGCGGGGAGTACGTTAGCGGGTTCGGGGGTAGGCGTCCCTCGTCCGAGGAGGGGAACAGTGGTGAGGAAAGCGAGGACCTCGGGGTTGTCGTGGGAGAGGGAGGAAAGTGGTCCGGGAACAGGAGGGCGGCTAGTTCCTCTAGCAGCATCAGTACTTCTTGATCGGCGAGATGGTCCAGCTGTGGGAGCTGGCGGAGGAGGGACAGGGAGGGGTGCTGTGATGATGGAGTCGTCGTCGGAGGAGTCGGAGGATGAGGCATTTGGGGTGACGGTGGAGTCGTCGTCCCAGATGGGGTTGTGAAGGTTGCGGGCCCAAGTGTCCCCATCCCAGGCGTTGCCCGGGTGGTCGTCCATGTAGTAACCTCGAAGGTTGACTGATAGGGTGTTGACGAGGGGGCGCAGAACGTGCAGGTACAAATTGGAGGGGATTGCCATGATGACATCGGCGAATCCATGGTCATGGAGGGCATCCAGGATCGTGTCTCTAGAGGAGTGGATGGCCTGTTCCATTGCAGCAGCGTAGACAGGCAGGATCCCATCGGGGAAGAGTTGGGCATGGAGTGTCCGTCCGGTGGTGTATGTATGAAAGATGAGGCCCAAAGATTGGAGTATGGGGCTATCCCTATAAAGGGAGCAAAGGGAGATGCGCTGGGCTGCGGCAGGATTCTTGAGGAGAGAAGTGTAAAGGATTCGGCGGGTTCGGTCTGGGAGACGGTGGAGTCGGACTGGGAATACGGAGGGGGTTCCATTCAGAGGGGTAGACATAGACAAGAGGGTGGTGGCGATGATGACAAATAGAGGAGTGGGGGGGGCTCGACTCGAGAGACAAGGGAGGACGTGGGTTATGGGGGAAAGGCGATGGGATCCCTGGCCTTATATTCTTCCAGGAGGTCCACAGCATGTCCTAAGTTGGATTCAGGTTCCCAGGTGTTTTCGGAAGACGGATAGCCTTTCCATGAAACGAGATAGTGGCGTCGGCAGGTGGAACCCCGATGAGCTAAGATTTGTTCGATTTTGAATTCCTCTTCCCCGTCTATTATGTCCGGTGGAAGCAGAATGAAGTTGGGTCCATGTTCAGCGGTTTCCCGATAGGGAGTCAGAAGCGATGCGTGGAAGGCGTTATGAATTTTCCACGTCTTGGGCAAGCGGAGTTTGTACAAAACAGGTGATATAACCTGCGAGATTTCAAATGGCCCTTCGCGTCGAGGGGCGAGTTTTTGAGAGGGGTAGCAGAGTTTCAGGTTACGGCCCTCGAGCCATACCTTATCTCCTACCTTCCAAGGCCTGAATTTAGAGGTTACGCGTTTGCACATGTATCGTTGGGCCTTTTCGTGGGCGGCAGTGGCTTCCTTGCGAGCCTCTCATCGAGGTCTCCAAGACACTTTTCTAGGGTGGGGAGGAAGGTTTTCGTTCCTAGAGATGGGTACGCTCTCGGCTCATATCCCATCATCAAGCTAAAGGGGGTCTTTCCCGTTACGGAATGGATGGAGGAGTTGTGGCAGTACTCCGCCATTGGTAATAGGTCTGACCATCGGGTGGCGTCTCCTAAAGATCTGAAGATAGGTTTCCAATTCCTGATTGACCCGTTCCGTCTCTCCGTCGGTTTGAGGATGGTAGGTGGAGGAGAGGAGCGGATCATAATCCAGGAGCTTCGCTAGTTCTAGAGCGAAGGCCGAGGCAAATTGCGGACCACGGTCCGAGATAACCTTGTCATGGAGTCCAAAGCGGGGAAAGACCTTTTCGAAAAATAGCTGTGCGACGCCCTTGGCGTCCGCACTCTTGTGAGTAGGGGTGAAAATTACCCCCTTTGTAAGGCCATGGTCAACCACGACCATAACTGAATCATATCCTTTAGACGGCGGCAAGTCCGTGATGAGATCGACCAACAGACACTGGAAGGGACGGGAGGAAGCGACCGGAAGGGGGGTGAGAGGCGGGACAGTGGGGTGTGTATTGACCTTGTTGGCTTGGCAGACCGCGCATCCTTGGATGAAACGACGGACAAATGCGGTTAAGCCCGGCCACCAATAGTCACGCTGTACCTGATTAACGGTCTGGTAATAACCACCATGGCCCCCCACAGGCAAGTCATGGATGGAATGGAGGAGGTTGTTCTGGTGGTCTTCAGGCACGTAGGCCCGATCCCTAAAGTAGAGGAGTCCGTCGTCAAAGCGCCAGTCGTGGATAGTGGAGCGAGGAATTCCCAAGGTACCCTCGTGCAGCCTACGGAGTTGGTCGATGACGAAGCCGTCGGTGGTACAAGACTGCTCGATGGCATGTCGGAGGTCTGTGTCAATCCGTTTCAAAAACAGCTCTCCTGGGAGTAGGGTAACTTCGGTGTTATCGTCCGAAGTATCCAGGGAGTCCTTCCGAGAGAGAGTGTCCGCGGGGGCCATGTTATTCCCCGGTACGTGTTGGAACAGGAGGTCATAGTCCTGTAAGGTTAATAGCCATCTAGCTTGCCACCTAGAAAGCTTCCTTGGGTCTTTAAAGTAGCACAGATTCTTATGATCTGTGAGAATGGTGACGGGCCGGTCAGTTCTGGTGAGATAGTGGCACCACTCCTCTAGCGCGCGTATAACTGCTAGGAGTTCACGATTGTAGATGTTGTAGTTGTGTTCCGCCGGTGAGAACATTCGGGAAATATAGCAGCAAGGGTGTAAGTCGCCGTTGGTGTCCTTCTGCATCAATACGCCCCCGGTAGCCGTCAACGAGGCATCCGTCATGACATAGAATGGTTTGGAGGTATCTGGCATTGTGAGTACAGGTTTCGAGGTAAAGGCCCGACGGAGGAGGTTGAAGGCCTGTTGTTGCTCGTGCGTCCAGGACCACGGCTGCCCTTTCTTTGTCAAATCCAAGATCGGCCTGGCAATTTCCGAGAAACTTGGAATAAACTTGTGGTAGAAGTTGCAGAACCCTATGAAGGAGCGGACTGCGCGAACCGTAGTAGGTGGTTCCCAGGTAGCGATTGCCGATAGCTTGGTAGGGTCCATCGCGATGATACCCTCTTGAACGACCATCCCTAGGAATTCAACCGAGGATGCGTCGAACGTACATTTCTCTAGTTTGAGGCCGAGACGGTTATCGTGCAACCGTTCCAAAACTCGCCTCGTTCATTGGTGATGTTCAGTAAGATCCCTGGAATGGATCAACATGTCATCCATATAGATGATCAACCATCCTTCTGCTACCATATCCTTGAAGATGTAGTCCATAAACAATTGAAAGGTTGCAGGACTGTTGCAAAGGCCGAAGAACATGATGAGAGGTTCGAAGAGGCCAAAGGGCGTGATGAACGCCACCTTCCAGGCGTCTTTAGTCTTGATCCGGACGTTATTATACCCCCAACGGATATCCATCTTCGTGAAGTAACGAGATCCCTTGAGTTGGTCCATCAAATCGCTGATAAGTGGGAGAGGGTAGGCGTTCTTGATGGTGTGCTCGTTGAGATATCTATAATCTTGGCAGGGGCGAAGATTACCGTCCTTCTTTGATACGAAGAAGAATGGGGAGGCCATGGGAGAGTCGGAGGGTTGAATACGTCCAGCTTTCATATGTTCGTCGATAAATTCTTTGCATGCCTCTCGCTCCTTATGATTGAGCGGGTAAGCCTTTGCAACCTTGGGTAAGAAAGAGTCGTCTAGATCTATGCCATGATCAAACGACTGGTAGGGCGGAAGGGGACTGTCGTCCTTTTTCTGGAAGACGTCCTCAAAGTCTCGGAAGTCTCGTGGGAGTTCCGTTTTGGTCTTCTTCGCGTCTTGAGCAAGAGAAGTCGAAATTGTAGTTTTCTTAATGGAAGGTCTGGTTGGCTCTTCGTCATCTTCCTCCACATCTATGAGCGCCGGTATCTCTTCCTGCTGCGTGGTCGATTCCACGTCAGGTACCTTCAGATGAACCTCTCTGGTCTTTGCCATTAGTATAGGGTCGACGTTACGCTTCCACCACAGAGCTCTTCATCGCCGTAATTTGTTCATCTGGCATTTCCGGTTGAAGACGTTCAAAGTATGGGCCTCGGCTGCAGCGTCTTCTTGATTCCACGTTCGTTCCCGTCCGGTCGGTTCCGGATCGTGTAAATGGACGGTTCCTGTACTCCAGTCGACCTCCGGATTGTTGTCACGGAGCCAAGGGAGCCCGAGGATGATCTCATCCTTGCCACAGTCAATAACAAGGAAGTCTCGGAGTTCGGTGGTTTCTCCAAGTTGCATTAGCACCGATGCCTGTTTTCATATCAGGCCGTTTTTATTGGGGGATCCATCGACGTTGCTTGCCCGAAGGGGGACCTTTAATCACGTAGTAGGGATGTCGCAAGCTACCACGGTAGCATAGTTGATGAAGCAGCCAGTTGCCCCAGAGTCGATGAGGGCTTTTGTGTCAACGCTTTTGAACGCAGTTCGGTCAGGTGGGTAGAGGGTGACGGGAATAGATATGGATTGCGATGAACCACCTGACATGAATACTGGAGATATCCTATGAGAAAATTTAGCAGGAGATGACGTTGACCCATCCCTGCTCTTCAAAAATCCTTGTCGCAGAAACCGGAGACACTCCATATGTGGTTGGACGGGTCGATTCCCGTTCCAGGCCATGTGTCCTGGTCAGTTCCAGGTATCTCACATGTCTCTTCTCCTTCTCTCACCGCCTTTACCACCTTGATTCCATGTTTGACTGTGTTTCTTGTGGCAGTCTCTTGAGAAAAAGGTTGCGGTCCAAGCCCCATCCCCTGACCCCGGGGAGTAGCTGCGTCCGCGTCCACCCTTGACTGGACAGATACATCATTGGGGTACGTGCCTGGTGATTGTTCCAGGACTTCCTCTGAGGTGGTTTCCCAGAGGTCCGCTGGCGTGATAGCGGAAAATTGGTTGTTCCATGGTCCAGATCGTACAGCCCTGGCTTGTGGTGCTGCCCTGATTGCTTCCTTTCGGCACTCTTGGTAAGTGGCCATTCTTACCTCAGCCATGGCTTGGTAGCCAGCCTCCTCGTCCGCAGACGAGCTGCCCTCCCCGAAAGCAGTTTTGAGGATCTTAATCGCGGCGCCTTTCTCGATGCTTCCCATTTCCTCTAGATAAGCCGAGAGTTCATCATCCTCCTCTGTGGTGGTGGTGGCTCGTGCCCGTCGTTGCAGGACTTTGTAAGTAGGACGTGCGGTGCGTCCGGAGGATGTGGTCGGGCGGGGACGTGAATTGGACCGGTCGGTTCTGGTTCCGTGGTGGTTGGAAGACCTACAGCCAACCTTGTGACAGATAAAGCATTTATTGCTCCGCATATACTCAGCGCGCTGAGTTGGCGACAGATGCACGGCATCTACATCCATCGCGTACGGGTCTTTATGCGATCGAGAGGAGGGTGCCAGGATATGTGGTACACCCTTTCGAAGGTCCCCAATTCTCCGCAATTGTTGCGAGAACTGGCCAGCCTTTTTGATCCAGTCCTTGTAGTCGTCGGGGATCTTCTCGCAAGACAGGATCATCGTTGCGAGCTTAGGGGAGAGGCCTCGGATGAACCATTCCACGAGAGCGTGTTTGTCGGAGATGAGGGACTTCTCGGCGAGAAGTTGGAATTCTGAAGCGTATTTGGCGAAGCCATCGCTCCAGTTTCCATCCGCGTCTTTTCTGGCAGTCTGATGGTGTTTAGAGAGGTCGATCCTAGCCTTGGCGGCTACGTTGTAGGGGGAGAAGGCGGTCTCGAAAGCCCGTTTAATACAATCGAAGGTCTTGAGTTCGTTTGGGATATGGGCGTTTCCCAATTTCATCAGCCATCCTTCAGCGAAGGTCTTGCCACGGGCCTTACTGATCTTGTTAAGGAAGGTAAGGGATTTAGTCTTATCCGTGAACACCTTGTCGTTGATAGTGAAGTAGGCGTCCATAGTAAGGAGCCATCTGTTAGCGTCCTCTGCCTCCCCGGAAAAGTCCTTGGGAAGGCCGGCCTTTATTTCAGATACCATGTCGTTGTCTTCTAGAGCCGGGTCAATATCAATATCTTCTCCCTCAGTCGGTTCTGGGCGAGAAGTCTCTGCACCGGTCGGTTCCAGGTCAGGATCATGGAAAGTAAGGGGAGGATCCTCTTGGATGGGGGATTCGACAGAGGCCTGGGGGATGGCAGCTAATTCAGAGATAGAAGGGAGAGCGTCAGTGTTTCACCCTTGAGACTGGTTGACTTCCGCGAGGGCCCTCTGACGTTCTTGATATACCGCGATATACTCCGGGGAGGAGAATCTATCTGGGAGAACGAGATAGAACGGATGACCGTCAGGTAGGAGGTGAAGTCTGGGGAGTCAAGGGGAGGAACGAGGTTGAGACATGGTGGGTGTTTCAGGAGGGGAGTCGGAGTCAGAAGGTACTCTGAACCTGCCTAGGTGAGAGATGGTGGGTAGGGGGAGTGTCCTCTACGTAAAAGTAGGGACAAGGGGAAAAGCTAGTTCTTTTGTAACGCACAGCATAGTAGTGACATAGCGTGCTGCGATACAGAGAAGAGTTTGCGCGTGGAGAAGGGAGAGCGAGTGACAAGTAGAGGGATCCTCAAGGAGCGATGCCGAGCTTCGAGATGACGCGAAGCCTAAGCTGGTCTCACCTATCTAGGAACATCGCTAGACTCGGTGGTCACTAGGAACTACACTGATATTGCGTAGAACTCGCTTAGGGAAAATACAGGAGGGTGAGAGAGCGCTCTTATATATGGTAGGCCGCTTCTAAATAAGGAAAGGATGTGCAGCATCCGCAGTAGATAGAATATGACTCGATGCGCAGCATATGAGTCATAGTGAGTCATGATGAGTCATGACAAGCCATAAATAGAAAGTTATGCCGCAGGCGATGAAGTCTGAATAAAGCGACTGCGGCGGAATGGGAAGGAAGTCTAAATAAGGTAAGGGCGGGGCGCCATGTGAGACAGAAAGAGAAAGAGATCGGGAAACGTATCTGGTATGATGGAGGACGACTCCATTACGAATACAACCACATACAGTGAAGAGAACAAGACTAGAAGTCGAGTGAACGGAAAAGCATAAAGGAAAAAGTGTACCCCCTCGTAATCCGTAACAGAAAGCAGGAATGAGACAGGAATCATCAGCCTTGAAATCCCAGCCATCACATCATATCACTCACCAACTGGAAAGCAGGAGTGACACAGGGATCATCAGCCTTGGAATCCCAGCCATTACACCATATCACTCACCTCCTGGAAAGCAGGAATGACACAGGAATTATCAGCCTTGCAATTCCAGCCATCACATCATATCACTCACCACCTGGAAAGCAGGAATGACACAGGAATCATCAGTCTTGGAATCCCAGCCATCACATCACATTACATCACTCACTGACTGGAAAACAGGAATGACACAGAAATTATCAGCCTTGAAATCCCAGCCATCACACCATATCACTCACTGACTGGAAAGCAGGAATGACACAGGAATCATCAGTCTTGGAATCCCAGCTATCACATCATATTACTCACCTCCTCGAAAGCAAGAATGAGACAGGAATCATTAGTGTTGGAATCCCAGGCATCACAGCATATCACTCACCTCCTGGAAAGCAGGAATGAAACAGGAATCATCAGTGTTGGAATCCCAGGCATCACAGCATATCACTCACTGACTGGAAGGCAGGAATGATGCAGGATTCATCAGCCTTGGAATCCCAGCCATCACAACAGAACACTTTACTTTCTGGACATGAAAATGTGTTTATGACAATGCAGACCATAATCATTTATAATCTCACTTACTCTCTGTTTGGTTAAATATTCAATGTTGTATGACAACAATTCCATCAGCCTTCAGTCTAATCATAACATTAGTTACCCACCAGGAACTAATAAGGTCTGTTAACCACAGCTTTTTGATGAAATCATTCCTACATACCCATAGATGTGGAAAGTACCTTGTACATGACTTGACTCTTGATGGTCCATCCCCATTAAGACTTGTCCTACACAAGGTCAAGTATTCATCTATGCTTGCTTATAGGCTTACCTTTGCATTGCCATTTTCACACTCATCTCAAGATTGTCTCTTTGAACAGCAAGCAACATCAGTGTTGCCACATTGGTGCTTAAAGCATTTGATGTTTCTGTAATCAGGGTATCACACCTACCACCCTTGTGCATGTCTAAAATATACAGTAAAGAAGTCAAGTAAAACTAGCCATGATAACAAAACTTACTTTCCAATCTGACACATCTTGGTGATTCATCCTTTATCACATCCCAGTACTGCTCCTGAAACACCTTCTCTACTTCACCATCCACATCCTTTGCAGTTGGGCTGCCACCTCCACATCTCAATTTGATCTTGATATCACACCTGAACTGATCATACTTGGTGAATACTACAATCACAGGCACTTTGCATTACCTGTTGAGCTTGAACACTATATATCACACAACATGATACACACCATTCTTGTCTGGACAGATAGCACCAAAGAATTTCATGTTGAGCATTGGCCTATCATTCTCCATTGGAATGCAGTACCTAAAACCCATATTGAGCTTGAATAGCCACTGATTGAGATAACGAACCAGATTGCATGCAATCTATCCCTCAATCGATGGGCAGTTGCCTTGTTGCGAACAAAGTTCTGTACGATTTGCAGCTCGGCTTCATTTCCAGCCTCGAATCCACATGAATCATGGAAGACACATCCATCGTGATTGGTGAACTCGAGTTCATCCTCGATGTCATGGTTACCACGCTAGTTGAGGGCCACTCATATAGCTATTGTCACGGTCATGGATCATTGACTGACCTCAGTGGTGGGATCTAAATGAATGTAATGAACGATGAGGTCAGAAACACTCGAAACCTGACCATTTGCACCGACCTCTCTACGATGACCGTACTGGCTGACCTTGTATATCTTCGGACTCTCCGTGGTTTCACAGACTCTCTGTAAGATGGATGTTTTCCCTGCATTTGCCCGACCAACAACGAGGACCCGAAACTTGACATCGGGAACACGAAAATGCAGTGACTTTTGACTCATGGTTGCTGGTGGGGAGAGAAACAGGATGTGCGAGCGAATGAGACCCGTACGATCACTATCGCAGCGCTCATTTTGTTCTCCGATTCGAATTATTCCAGGAGAAGCCGTGGGATCATCCTTGGTCAAATTTCAGTCACATTTACATAATGGGCACATCATTGCAGGCAATTATCAGTGGGGCTCACCTTTGATGGAACGACTCAGGAGGAAATGGCCACCGCAGTACCTGTAATGACTCCAGTGGTTGAATGTGATGCGGTCAGATGAACATTCTGTTTTATCTTTGATGTGATTGGATACCGTGGTGTCGGCGGATTAGAACCGGTGCTATTTATATCTGTCATCCGAGGAGAAGAGAACTGACGTTGGGCAGGAGCAGGAGCAAGTATTAAATTTTGGGAATGGCCTCATAGTCGTGCTGGTCGTCCATACAAACTCTGCTCAATTGCATCGTGTTTAGTCAGACGACCACCCGGTAATCCGCGATTAGCTGTGAACACAAAAAGACACATCTTCAAGTCGAACGGCATTTGTCCCACCCCGTGACTTGACCTGGTTCATCCCAATCCCTTACTAAGTGTGCTTGTCATTGTTCCTGACACCACAAATTGTACTATTCACGCTCACATTGTCATATTCTCCGCTCCTACTCGAGATCCTATACCTGCAGGACAACTCTCTAATAAGTATATATTCCATGACCAAGACAGTCGTACAGCCTCCCATTCGCAGTCCTGCACCAAGAGAGACAGTGGATGGCCCATTCGAATCCGAGAGATCAGCAGGGCTCACGGAGTGGAGGTGCAATAGCCAAATCGACACCGTCGGACGGCGGTTATTTACGTGGGCCAGTGTTTATTGTCTTGTGTGATCAAGGATTGTGGCAATTAATCTCCTTCCAGGGGATGGCAGGCAGTCGCTGGTCATGGGACACGAGTATGGTCTGCCGTATGTATCAACAGTGGTGGCATTTGGAGAACATGGAGTGACTCGGAAAAAGCCGACTTGGCATTTGAAATGACGGTGATGGGTTGAAAAGGACTCAAATTGGAGCCCTCCGTCTATGGACACGTTGCCCACTCATGCATAATTCCCTTGCATGGACACAAACACATTTTATAGTTACCAAGGGAGATGGCGGCGCAACGTTGTAGGCGGTCCCTGAATCAAAGTAACCACCTACGGTGAGTGTATAGTATGTTTGTCTAGGTATTATTCGTGTGGCACATGCAAGGAATGTGGCGACCTGTTAGGACCTTGCTATCCCAATGACCCAAGATATCGTTCTCGCACTAAGGTCTCGACGAGACAAGGAGACGGAGAGGAGAAATAGGAATATCAAGACTGGGAAACCAGTCGTGTATCTACAACAGTATATATACACAGGCGAGAGAATGGAATACAGACATGACTAATCGAACGGACCAACCAGGATGATTCGGAATCGGAATGATGGAAAAGACAGAAGAGATAAATTCTAACACAACCATTCTTTTTCTCCGCGTCCGCGTTCGGGTGCATACCTGACCTCCTGCCTGTGGTCATGGTCACGATTGTCTTGGACCATTTGTAAAAACGCAAGGGCCCCCATGATCACGATTGCCCACCCGTTCCCCCGAACTTGAACTTGACGTTCACTCTTTGGTGTCGCACATCAGCTGGAACGATGGATGACATTATCTGCGAAGCTGGTTTACCAAGCGAGCGTGAGGGTCATCTCCCTTTGCACTCGCATGAAACGGAGGAGTACTTTTCGGCCCCGTCGTCATCTGAGAATGAAAAGGTGAAGATGGGCGCAGGTGTGGAGGTGGCTTTGGTGGACCTCATTCGCCCGTGGAGGAGAGACAGTTTACGCTTCGTGTGGGTGCGGTCATCGCAGTTAGCAACGTCTATCTCGGCCTCAAGGTATGATGTCTTGGCACACCGCCATTGTTTACCCTCGTCTTAAACCCAATCAGACCGGCTTCACATTTGGTGCGGCCTCTTTGGTTCCATCTTTGGCTTTGCCATTCTCAAACCCTTCTCAACCTCCGCTCCGAGTTACCCCAGCAGCGGCTATTAGGCCCTGAAGAAAACAAGGGAGTTGGGTGCGTGTTCTGATGTCGCTCGCCATTATTTGTTTGTTCGATCCGGCATCTTGACTGATAATGGTACACGTGGGTAGGGATGGATCTTGGAGTGGACACCAGCGTTCATTGGTGTGGGCATGTTGACGGGCATCAACGTCTCATATAGTTCCTTGGGCGGGGTACGTGTTCGGACGCATGTAGTTTTTTGATCTTTGCTGATGGCTGGTGTTTCAGACTTTCCTGGCATGGGCCATCATTGGACCTATCATCGTCAGTATGGGAAAGGTGCGTTCCCTTTCGGGCTTTCACTGATGCGGCTTGACGCATGCATAGGCATTTGGTATCCCTGCAAACCCAAACATTCCTGGCTACATGAATTACGCTTCAATGTAGGCCGCGTCTCGCCTATGCTCGATATCGTGCATGCTTATACCTCGGGCTAGTTCGCTCACCGACCCTGTCAATCATCCCTCTCTGCGCTACTGGCTGGTAACCCTAGTTTCCTCTCTAGCAGCACGATCACCCCCACTTATGTCACATGATCAGGTTTGGCCAGGCACCCACCCTGATGTTGCATTGCACGGGCTTTGCCGAAGTTGGGTGCAACTGGAAATCCATTTACGTCGCCATGAGCACCATGGCATCGTCCGTCTGTCCGTCACTCCCACAAGCATTCCCAGGACGGCACAGACACACCCACAATCAAGGACGAGATCGTGGACCCTGTCCCAGCAGGCGAACATGTTACGTGTTCCATTCTGGATGTGGGGGTTGGTGTTTGTTCTGAGCGTCATTATCAGCTGTGCTGTTATGGGGGTTCAATTCGGTCAAAACGTCGCAATTACGTTGTTGGTAGGTTGGTGGTTTTCATCTGCTTTTTTTATGTTGCTTTGGACGAGCGACGCACAGATGCTGACGTGTCTTGGCAGTCATAATCTTTTTGTTCTTGTTTAGCTTTATTGGGTGGGAGAGTTCAATCCCGTCACTTCTATCGGTATGTGTCTTCAAAAAAGTGATTTTTGGAGATGTGGGTACCCTGATGCGAGGGATTGTTGTTACAGGTAATGCATCTCAGCTTGTGTTTGGTGGAGTGGGTGAAGGGC